>JABSTT010000446.1:0-12327 GCA_013339685.2 Hyalomma asiaticum | reverse complement strand
GGGTTCGATGGAGCGATGAAACTAAAAAGTTTGCGGGCGTAAAGTGGAACCAACTCGCTCAGGAGAGGGTGGAGTGGAAATCGATGGGAGAGGCCTTCGTCCTGCAGTGGACCTAAATAGGCTGATGATGATGATGATGATTACAAGCACACAATAGAATACACTGCATTGGAACGGGCATCCATCTTTAATGCCTGTCCCTTTAATTCAACGTCCTCTTCTTTCCCCACAAGGATGTTGTGCCTCTTTTTATCTTTTTATCCTAGCGGAAGCCTCATACCGCTTCACCCTTCTAGGTTTCTTTTGCTATCCCCTCCTGGGGTAATACTTGAAAACATTTCCAATTGAAGCACATTCAAGTGGTCCGCGCTCGCCGATGTACCAAGCCGTCTTCAGTATTCTTTGCTGAGAAGCGGTCTTTGTACCGTAAAATTTTGCGTTGGCGTCTTCCACTCCCTTCGTAACTAGAATTAGGTAGGGGACCTGAATTTCCGGAATGTCCGAGTTATGCCTCTTGTCGACATTTCTTTTCATTCCTGTACGGTACCTCCCGTCCTGGGGTTTTTCTTTCCGCTCCTCGACGATCTTGAGATTTTCTAGTAGGCTCAACACATGCTTCGCCTGCAAAGTAGGGACTTGTCCTGATGAAGCGAGCTGTGAACTGCAACCCAAGCTGCTGGTGTAGGAGCGGTTATGATGCTTAACAGCCGCTTCTAATGAGCATTTCTATCCGCCAGGGAAATTGTCGTACATCCTCATCAACCGTTACTTCCCGTATCGCACGCTGTGGAAGTTCGTTGGCCGCGGGGTGGTATGGCGCGCAGAACTTGATCGATACATTGTGTTGTCGAGCCCATCTTTCTAGTATTTCGCTCTTGAATGCTGGGCCGTTGTCCCACGCGATCGTCCTCATTGTCCTAAACATATTTCTTTCGAGGAAAGCGATGACGCTATTTCCAACTTCTCTTCCTGCGCGTGCTGCGACCATCCGTGTGCAGTCATATAATGCCAGAAGAAACGCTTGCGTTTTTATGACTCCTCCTCTTTTCCTATATAGTTCGGCAAAGTTCACGTGAACAACTTCAAAAAGCACCTTCAAGTGGCAAGGAAGTATCATGGCATCCGTAGACTGCTTACATTTGACCTTACTCACTTGACAAATGTGGCATGAATGAACGTAATGACTGACATCTTCCTTCATGCGGGGCCACTTAAATCGCTTGACTATTTTGTTGTAAGTGCGCCATACGAGTGCAAGGTTATGACGGAAATGTGGCATTGCACAATCAGTGGGCTTCAGTAGCCACCGACTTTCAAGGTCACAGACAGATAGTGAACTATTGGTGATTGAGGACGTGACAGATGACTTTCTCCTCTCCGGGCCAGATATAAAGAAACTGGAAATCAATGTATACTGAGATGATGTGGTTTTAGGTGAAAGATTACCAAGGAACAAGACACAGGAGGGTAAACAAGATGACCTGCAAGTTGTAAAGTGTGCAGCAAACATTGAAAAGGCATGCCCTGAACTCGTATGTGTGGGGAACTACCCACCAGTGATGACGTCAGACAAGGTCCCTTTTGAACTAAGAAGACCGTCACCCGCCTTATAACATGGCAAAAGAGCGGAAGATGTTGTCGAAGAAAGAACTACAGGAGATCCTGGACGCTGATATAATCCTACCGTCTGCATCACGCTTCGCCTCTCTTATAACAATAGCGCCAAAGGGAGAAGGAACTTTCACTCTGCACAGACTACAGTCCTCTCAATCATCAAACCGACCTTATACAATTCCCCATGCCTAAGATAGACACGATTACAGATGAGACAGGTGGATGCTACCATTTTTCTCGTATTGAATTATGCAAAGGCGTCTGGCAGATTCCGCTAACCGAAGCAGCAAAAATATACAGTGCTTTAAAAACACCTTTTGACCTGTATGAGTACAACAGGCGTCTATTCGGCTCGAAGAACTCGCCGGCATCGTTCCAGAAGATTATGAACGAAGTTGTGAAGCCTTTCCTAGGTGTATTTTGCAATGTGTACATAGACGATTATCGTTTTCTCAAAAACAGAGGCTGAGCATCAAGATCACTGGTCTCAGGTACTAACTGCATTGAGCTGCCCGCTGCTGGGGCTGCCGAAACAGGCGCTGTGGCGTAAGGGCCGCTGCTGCGGCCAGCAGTCCTGTGGGTGGTCCCAAATCGCCAGTATTCTACCGGCCACTTCGTCGTCGCAACCGACACCTGCTGGAAGCCTGGGAGCGTCATCGACGACACGCAGGAAATACGGCGAGACTGTTACATTCTTCCGTTGTCCGGGACGTCATATATAGTAGTAGCCGTAGGACTGCGTAGATACAGTCAGTGCGTGCCTTTACATAGGGATTTTGTAATATAGTTCGTGTTTGTGTGTTCTCGAAAGCGGGGCGTTCCTTGGTAAGCGGCCCTGGGCCCAAACCTGGAGCAATTCCATGACAATCTGGCGAGCCTGTCAGGATACCGCTCATAAAAGGAAAAAAAATACCTCGAATTATATATCGCTCGTCGAGTGCACCGCACACAGGCATACCCAGTCATGGATACAGAGCGATTAGCCGCCGTTGGCATTCATCTAGGTCTGTCCAGCGCAGAATTGCGGAAATGGATTGAGACTGAACAGGCGAGACCGAGAGATGAGTGTGCTGCTGAGAGAGAGGCGAACAGGGAGGCAGATGAAAGGGCTAAGGAAATCCTTGAGCTGAAGTTAAAGCTTGAAGAAGGAGCTTCAAGTGGATCTGCCACAGCCATCCCTGATCTAATACCGCCGACTAACGTGTCATCAGTACTAAACCCACAGAAGTTGCTCCCGTTGTTTAATGAGCGTCGTGATGACTTACACGCGTACCTGCAAAGATGTGAAGGCGTGGCCACAGGACAAGGCTGGCCCCAAGAAAAGTGGCCGCTAGCCGTCAGCATGTGCTTGAATGCCGAAGCTTTAACTGTTATTCGCCGAATGACTACCACTGATTCCTTAGACTATGAAAAAGTAAAGAAAGCCTTGCTGCAGAGGTTCGGATTCACTGCGCAAGGATACCAGGAAAAGTTCCGAAAGGCACGGGCAGAAGTTGGAAAAAGTGGGAACCAGCTAGCTGGACACTATCCGGGTATTTCGACCACTGGCTTGACATGGCCGAAGTGCCCAGAACGTTCGAAGGCCTCCGAGACCACATGCTCGCGGAACAGTTTATCCGGTGCTGTAATCCAAACCTTATAGTGTTCTTGAATGAGCGAGAGTGGAAGACACTTCAAGAACTAGCCGACACTACTGACCGTTTTATGGAAGCACAGAACTTGTCGAACCTTAGAAAGGGACCAGATGACATCAGAGACATCAAGAGGAACCCCGAAAATGTTCCCAGAAAAGCACCGCCAAGGTGTATGCTCTGCAAGCGCATGGACCATCATGCGCATGAATGTCGCAGTCTTATGAACGAGCCGATGAAATGCAAGAACTGCCGAAAAAACGGTCATAAGAGCGAAGACTGTTGGAGTGCTAGGTCACAGAAAGACAAGAGTTCCGCATGCGCGGTCAACGATGAATTTCAAAGTTGTCCTTCGAGTGACAAGGATGTAAACGAGAAAGAGGGGACGAACCGTAGCCAGCGTGATAAGAAAGTTAAAAGAAAAACCCATTTCTGGTAAAAGGAATGCCTCTGGATGAAGGGCAAGTATTCGGTGAAACGATTAGAGTTCTCCGGTATACGGGTAGTAACACCGCAATTATCCGGAGAGGCCTGGCTCCTGATAGGCATTTGACTGGGAAAAGTAGCAGGGTCCTGCCAATTGATAGCTCTCCTATAGAAGTACCAGGAGCCAAGGTGTACGTAGATACCCCTTACTTCACCGGTGACATAACAGCGTTATGTATGGACGAGCCGCTGTACGACTTGGTGCTCGGCAACTCACCAGGTGTCAGAAGCCCTGATGAACCAGACATGAATTTGGACGGCCTGCAGTCGACCCCACGGAAAATACGAGCTCCGACTACAGTGTCCAAATTGTGGAGCACCGTCAGTATGTTTCCACGACGGTTAAGCCAGCATAGAGGGGAGTAACTCCGCTGTGCGTGCCGAAAATAAAGTGCTGCGACGTCACGAAATATCAGTTGAGTGAGGAGCAACAGAAGGACAAAACGCTGAAATCATTGTTTACCAAAGTAGGTAGAGATTTCAAGTCGTCGAAAGGCCACTCATACTCTTTTGTCGAAAGAGGTGGATTGCTCTACAGGCGATACTGCCTTAATACCGGCAGGAGCTTCAACCAGCTCGTTGTGCCGAAGGCATTCAGGAGAAACATCCTTGAAGTCGCACACCAAAGTCTGATGGCTGGACACCAAGGCATTCGGCGAACCACTGATAGGATCTTGGGAGACTTTTATTGGCCTGATATGCATGGCGACATAAAAAGATTCGTCAAGTCGTGTGATCAGTGCAAACGGACAACACCCAAAGGCAAAGTTAGGGTTGCGCCTTTGGGCAACATGCCTGTTATAAAGACCCTGTTTGAGCGTGTTGTGGTCGATTTGATCGGCCCTTTCTCACCGAAACTGAACGCAGCACCCGTTACATTCTAACCCTGATTGACTTTGCCACCCGATATGCCGATGCCATTGCTCTCCCCGCAATTGATGCTGTGCATGTAGCGGAAGATAGAATTTTTTTCGCGAATTGGACTACAAAAGGAGATCGTGACTGATCGAGGAACAAGCTTCACAGCGGAGCTCATGGAAGTGGTAGGCCGTCTTCTCACCATCAAGTTCGTACGAACGACCCCATGCCATGTCATGCAAATGGGCTCGTAGAAAAGTTCATTGGAACTCTGACGAATATGCTGAGGAGGATGTGCCAGGAAAGACCACGATCCTGGGACCGGTACCTGGCCCCACTCCTTTTCGCTTACCGGGAAGGGCCTCAAGCGAGCCTAGGCTTCTCGCCTTTTCAGCTTATTTATGGACGCCACGTGCGAGTACCACTGACAGTCCTGAAAAAGCTATGGACTGACGAACACATCGACGACGAAACTCCCAACACCTACACATATCTCGTCGACCTTCGAAACCGCCTTGAGGAGACTTGCAAACTGGCTCATGAAGAGCTCGAGAGAGCACGTGCAAAGCAAAAATCGTAATACGACCGGAGAAGCCGCCCGCGAAAGCTAAACGTCGGCGATAACGTGCTTCTTCTACTGCCGGCAGAGTCTAACTAATTATTTATGCAAGGGAAAGGCCCTTTTGAAATAGTTGAACAGAAGAATGAGGTCGATTATGTGCTAAGCATAAGTGGAAAGAGGAAAATCTTCCACATTAACATGCTGAAGAAGTAAGCAACGCGAACCTTTCCCCGCGCATCAGGTATCGGCCATAACCGAAGTCGACCGAGGTACAGTCGACGAGAGCGAGGAAAAACCACGTAGACAACTACACTAGATTCCGTCCATGAACCTATTTCGCACAAAAACTACCGCAAAATGGCAAACTACCAGAAAAGGCTTTCTGAAAAAATTCGAGAAGACTGATGCCCATGGTACGAAGGGGAAAAAAGCATTGTGTTTGTTTTAATGCAGCAAACTACAATAGCCAATGGTTCAGAATCTTCTAGGGAAGTAAAGTCTGTAAGCATTGCTATGCTGCCTCCCTTTGAAAGCTTTCAAATGGTGTTAAATTTAAGTTTGGGGCGTGGCTGGTAAGAAACTTGCTTAATAAATATGAATTCCCAGCAAAACTTCTTACCTATAAGGGCTAGGTTTCTCTGAGCAAGTGCAGAAAAGCATGCTGAATGCCATGGTAAGAAAATTTAAATTTTTCTTAACTTTTTCTCATTTTTAGGACCCATGTCCCCCTTAACCTAAACATTCATATCACTTTTAAGTGCTGAAGAGAGTCCTAAAATCTTTTAGCGAGCACTGCTAAGCACTGGGACTTCCACATGCTTTGCTAAGAAATTCATTGATGATGCGATAAGTATGCTATAAAAACTTCCTACAAGTCGTTTCCCTGTTGGTAGCCAAATACATAGCATTATTATACGCAACAACTATTCCTCTCATGTATATCCGTGTGTTTTAATTATCAGTCATTACACCATACTTTATCCTTGTCTTTTAGAAGAACATGGGTGGAACTGAAAACGTCAACGACCGGTTCGTCAGAAGTGCGGCTGCATGTAAGCGCAATGAGTAAGTAAACTCGCGCACTGGTACGCGCACACACACACACACACACACACACACACACACACACACACACACACATATATATATATATATATATATATTGTTACGGAGGAGCAAAGAACTTTGACGACTGAGACGACGACAAAGCAACAACAGCTTTGCTGGCTGCGCGGCACGTGTGTGGGTTGCGCCAAGGACCCAAGGACCAACCAACTAACCAACCTGTACTCACCAACTAACCAACCTGTACGGCTTCCGAATACAGCTGCGACCTCCTCTTGCACTGACCCAACCGAACAAGCCCACCTGCCACCGTCGAACGAAAATGTCACCCGTATTGTGCGTCGCGAACTTGAAGCTGCGTTTCCCGTCTCAGTCGTCAACGTTCTCTTCTTTGCTTCTCCGTAACCGGGGTAGTGTTACGGAGAACTAAAGAAGAGAACGTTGACGACTGAGACGACGACGAAGCAACAACAGCTTTGCTGGCTGCGCGGCACCTGTACATCTCTGTAAATACACGGTATAAATATTTCTCTGCAAACGTAACATTATATATATATATATATATATATATCTCAAAAAAAGTTCTTCCTGGCTATCGGGATAAATATACTATCAAAAAGACACAGTGACAAACATAGGATTTATTCTGACGTTTCGGCTGGAGGCCAGCCTTTTATTCAGCAACGTATTCAGCCTCACCCCCTAACATAAACAGTATCCTTAAAAAGCACCACAACATCCTTCTAGAAAGCGACAAGTTGAAAAGCGTCTTCCCTGAACCTCCACGTGTTGTCTACAGACGGGCGCGAAATATCAGAGACATTGTAACGTCATCTAAGGTGAACACTCCTAAATCTACAGGCAGCGGCCCCTGCAACAAACCCAGGTGCAAGCTATGCCCGATGATGAATAGAACGTCCACAGTAAACAGCACTGCGTCGCCATTCTTTTACCAAATAAGAGGAAATTTTGACTGCGACAGCTCAAATATTGTCTACCTTCTTGAATGCACCGTGTGCAACGCCCAATACATTGGCCAAACTGAGACTCCATTCAGGATAAGAATAAACAACCACAGGGCACACATAAAGACCCTGCCCCACCTTCCTCTGTCCAAGCACGTAAATGATCTTAGTCATCCCTTCCATACATTCACAGCTGTGGTGCTCCAATCTGATTTCAAAACGCACTATGACCGGGAGGTTCGCGAATCTTACCTTATTCACAAATTCAATACTGCGTCTGGTGGCATCAACGAAAGTACAGGCCGACTATCTTGCTTGCCCTGTCAGGCAACTAAACCAATTAACGACGCAAGCGACTAAGTGTCTTTAATATTTTATATTCCTTCTTATCATTATTGTTGTTGTTGTTTCTTCAGGGCTCCACATGCAAATCTATGTGCACTATGAACTCCCGGAAGTCTTATATTTCCTCTCCTTTTTGCCTTCTCTCTCTATTTTCTTTCTGGTGCACATTCATGGCGCTCCTGTTGAGATGCAGAAATGATGGTCGATTTCATTCTGCACGCATTGTTAATATTTTTTTCTTTTTGTATGTGTCCCGATTCTTTCACATTTCATTTATTTTCGCGATATTTGGTTCCCCATCACGTTTATTGCTGTCTTTCTCTTATTGTTGTCTGATATGTCTTGTTCATTTCACACTGCACGCGCACAAGGTGCAAATATGTCTTGTGTGCCCTCGGTGCTCACTCGGGCAGTGTCTCCTGTTGGGATGCGGAACTGATTGTCGATGTCCACCTGTTTTATTTTACTTTATTCCTATTGTTAATTTCTTGTTTGCTCTGATTTCATTTATTCCCATGTATTATCTTAGGACATTTAATTCCCCATCATGTTTCTTGTTGTCTTTCTCTCATTTTTATCTGGTATATTTCACTCAGATCGCGCCGCGCGCGCAAGGTGCAGATATGTATTGTGTACCCTTGGCTGAACACCGCGCACTTTCTCTAGACAGCGATTCCCACGGAGTATGACTCGTCAGACTAAACGACTCTTTCTGTGTGGTGTTTTCTCTTCTTTTATTCTTTTTTATTTTTCTCTATTTTGTGTGTGTTTGTGTGTACGTGCCTTTAACAAACCAAACCCTTCAAGGTTGTTCGCGGATGCGCTACGTTTATCTATCCGCCATTTTCCGTGAACCACGGCGAGATGGCGATCCTTTGAACTATACTGGTACCGACTGCGCACAGAGCAACCTGTCTTTCTCCCGTTCCCCCGCCCCTCCTCTCTGTACTCCCCACACAAGAACGACGTTTGGCTTCAGCGGTTCCGCGCTGCACTGCGGGAGTCGTAGCACCAGGAATCAGCACCCGTTCTTTGTTATGGAGGCGCTGTGCCGACGCGGACGTCGTCTTGGACTGGCCTCTGCTTCCTGGACACACATCTGTATCCCCCCCCCCCCCGCCCCTTCTTTTATTTTATTTTATTTTTTTGTGAGCTCCCCCCTTTCCACCCACCACTATGCATGTTCGTGAAGTGTATAAGACCATACGCCCATGAGAAACCTTCATCTTTGAAAAAGGCTGGCCTCCAGCCGAAACGTCAGAATAAATCCTATGTTTGTCACTGTGTCTTTTTGATAGTATATATATATATATATATATATATATATATATATATATATATAAGGCGAAGTATGTAGCTTCGGCAGCCACATGTATATCAATATGAGGCGTAGCCCTTTAACGACATTGGTCGACATTCCGGTCAGAGCCTGACCTTTCTAAGGACAGTAGTGCATTTTTTTCTGTTCGTTTAAATAGGCATAGGAGCAGGGGCAGAAATTTACCAAGTGGTTGGGGAAGTGATCGGGCCGAAAGATGACAGGGAGCGGAGAGGCGCCAACGCGCCTTCTTCGAATGCGCGTACGGCGGCAACGTTCGGGAAGCGCCGGCGAAAGACAGTGACGGGTTCCACGACATGTGACGTGCTCCAGGGGAGCACTGAAAAAAAGAAAAAGAAAAGAGAAACGAGAGTTAGTGCTCTGCGGCGTAGCGCATCGAAGCGATTGTGGGAAAGTCACCGCCAGTGCTTAATGACACGCGCGGCGACGGACGCTTGCTCGTTTTGGGGACCGTAGCAGTTAAGAATGCCACCGTGGTTCAAAATGGCCGCTAGGAGGGGGGATGCGGGAGGAGAAACCGTGGCGAAGACGGCAAGGTAAGGCACGGGGAAAAGAAAAGGCAGATCCCACGTGCAGTGGGAATC
The DNA here is from genome assembly GCA_013339685.2 of Hyalomma asiaticum. Taxonomy (NCBI): domain Eukaryota; kingdom Metazoa; phylum Arthropoda; class Arachnida; order Ixodida; family Ixodidae; genus Hyalomma; species Hyalomma asiaticum. The sequence continues at coordinate 2,878 of JABSTT010000446.1, read as the reverse complement.
AAGGCAAAGCGAAGCACGCATCAGCAACGTAAAATGTATCTGCATTGTTGTCTCGCTATACCGATTTTGATACATACGAAGTTAACGAAACGGCCGCAAGAGCACCAAGACTGGGGCATGTAAATCATGCCGCTCATGACACACATGCCATGATTGTAATGTTAAGACCTGTCATTTGCGTGCTTTATGTAGTCGTGTTGCGCGATAGCATTTTTGCTATAAATTCCATTAACGAAACGTGTGGTATGTATATCATGCCGCTCGTGACATGCATGTCATGATTTTCATGTTGCGACCTGTCATTTACGTTCGCCATGCAGTCATGTTGTGCCATAGCAATCTTCGTATACATCCCATTAACGAAACGCCTGGAGAGCACAAAGTCGTAGGCGGCTATATATATATATATATATATATATATATATATATATATATATATATATAGATACGCTCAAAGTCGCCGAAGTTCGCTAAGAAATGCTTCGTATTTAAATAGTATAAAGAAAAATGTAAAGGTGAGACGAGTAAACAACGCATACGTATCTTTCAAAGTACATGTAGTAGTCGCCTGAATTTTTGTTATATGAACGGTGTTATCTATAAAACGGCAAAGAGGTACGTGAGTGAAGTCGAAAAAAAATATTTGAAAAAAGAATTACACCATCTCCCGCTAAAGGGGACCATGAGGCGATGCGAAGCACCACGGGGGGTGCACACCGCGTTTGCATCTGTTTGACACTAGAAGACGCTGCCTGCGTCACAGTTGTCTCTCGCGGGCGAGGGTGTCTTCTCGTTCCTTGCGAGCTGGTAAAGCGTTCATCGAAGAAAGAGCGTTTGCATAGTGAACGTGCGCCGTTCGGAAAGGAGGAATGCCGAGAGGAGTGGAGATGAGACAAGGAGAGGAGGGGAGGAGGATGCGCATGCGTAGTGAGGATGTGGACCCCGCACGATGGTCGGAGGGAGGGACATAGCCCTCCCTCCGACCGAACTAGGGAGGGACATAGCGGAGGGAGGGACATAAGCTGCTACGCATCTAAACGGATCTATTATACGTAAAGTGCAGCCGTTGAAAAGTGAGTGAAAAAGGCAGAAGAGGTTCTACATAGCGCCATATATAGTTTACAAGCACAACAGATACGATGGCCGAAAGCACCGGCTCTGACATGAAGCAACACTGTTTTGATGTGGTTTAGTGGTTATTTTGATGTTAATTATCTCCTGGTGTTATTTCCTCTGCAATGTACACACAACAGGCAGAGCGCCCGGATTTTAATTTATGCCATGTTCCAGTGTGCGGACTTTGTGAATTTGAAATGATTCCCGCTGCCCGCTTTCTCAGGAAGAGCGGAAGTTTCATTGCAGCAGTGTTACCGTAATAGATTCAAAACTGTAACATTCTCACCTAGTATGTCTGGAGAGGGAGGTAACAGGTTATATATATATATATATATATATATATATATATATATATATATATATATATATATACTATCAAAAGGACACAGTGACAAACATAGGATTTATTCTGACGTTTCGGCTGGAGGCCAGCCTGAATGCTGGCCTCCAGCCGAAACGTCAGAATAAATCCTATGTTTGTCGCTGTGTCTTTTTGATAGTATATTTATCCCGATAGCCAGGAAGAACTTTTTTTGAGATAGATATATATATATATATATATATATAGATTGCGTGTGTGCATATGTGGTTAAGTAAAATGGTTTCATCAGTCTGCTATAGTGCTTTTCAATTAAGGGGTGATTAGTCTTTCCGAGTGTCGTATATAATCACGTAACTAGGAAACACAGCTATAGCCATTGGTGTATTGGTGGATTTTTCGAAGGCCTTGGACCTGGTAGCCCATAACATCTTGCCAAATAAACTGCAGTAGTGGTAATTAATGGCATACAAATCCGCACAAAACGTCTCTTACGTGATGTGCCTGAGGGAAGTATATTAGGGTCTTTACTCTTAAACATTATGTATATGATCTTTAAAGATCAATCCTTTCATTAATTTGTTATATAATTGTGTTCTTGTTTTTACTGCATTTTTTGGTTGTATTACCCACCCACTCTGTAACGCCTTTATGAGCCCTGAGGGTAATGTAAATAAATAACTAACTAACTAAAAAAATAAATAAATAAACGCAAATTTTGTCATGTATGCGGGCGATACAAGTGTATTTTTTGCCGGAAATAATATTCATGAAGTTATCGATCAATGGAACGCCACAACGAATGCTCTCGAAGTTTGGTCCACAGCTAATTCAACAAAATCAGTGAGGGTAAGAATAAGGCTGTCATTTTTCGGTCAAAAAATGAACTGATTGCACGACATGAAGATATCTTAAATTCCCACCCTGAGAAATAGCGGAGCAGTACAAATGTTCAGGAGTTCAGGCATGGAACTATCCTATCTACTACGCATCAAACAAAATAGCTCCAATTACTGGTGCCATATGCGATTTAAAATACATTCTTCCGCAACAAACCAAGATGCTCCTGTACAACTGAATTTTCAACTCATATTTAAATAACTGTCAGTTAGTTTGGGGTACTACAACTTTCACCAACCTTCAACGCAATCACTTAATCCAGAAAAGGTATCTCAAACAAGTGTATAACTCATCATACCGACATCTAAGTGCCGCTTTATTTATTCAGTGTAGAGTTATTAAGGTACAGAACTTTAATAAACGTCGCCTTAGTGTCTATTTTAATTCGAAATCAGAAATAATATAACTATACTCAGGAATTTAGCGGAACTGAGGAACAAAGCACCCGGCTGTCCATAGAGACATGGCAGGGAATGGATTGTTCTGACACCTCGAATTAACCTTGGCAAAGAACGCCTTCATTATACTCTCCCGTCTCTCCTT
>JABSTT010000445.1:0-13198 GCA_013339685.2 Hyalomma asiaticum | reverse complement strand
ATTATTATGCTTTTCGAGGCAGCCGACATCATCTTCGCTGATTGATCATCTGTACGGTGTGAATGACCTTTATTTTTTTTTCTCAAGATACTGCTTAGTCAAGCAAGGCACCTTTGTTAAGTGACTCATTTGCACACTCTTGGAGGTGTGAGGAGGTGTGAGCACCATCGTTCCTCGCTTAAGTTTTGGTTCACGTAACTGAGGATTGACTCTACCGATGTAAAGTAGCGGTACATTCCTCCGAGATCGCTGATGGTCGCGTGCTCCCGAGACAGCATTCCAGCATTTGCGTAATGCAAGAAAAGTGTTCAGCACTATTGTTGGTACCCAAGAATGTTCACATGCGCATTGCTCGGAGCAGTAACAAACGTTACGATTGGCCGGTGAAAGGTGGTGGTAGCGCGAAAATTTGGAGGATGCTGAAGCTTTGCTTCAGAGTGGGACGTTATAGCGCTATCGATCCCGTGCACATCAGCTAAACGAATTAGTGTCTCTCCTATAGAATGCTAGGAAATTGCTTTGTATTTGAGCTTCCTCGTAGCACAATTACGCTTTCCCGTCAATTAAAATCACATCCCATGCTGTCATGTGCGTAGGTTTTAGTTAAGTCGTACCTTAGGGCATTTTTTTTTCTTTTACGCGCTTTAGTGCGAGGATTTTAATTCTGTTAACTGACGCACCTGTGAAATGGCGAAGGACCTGCGAGGTCGGATTCTTTCAGGGTGATTTTTCTGCCAAGTACGCCGACGCCGACACTGACGCTAGATTGCCTGCTTCACGACCTCTTCAGTAGTATCACGTTAAGATGCAGTGTTGGCGCGTCAACAGCCAGCTACACCGCCAGACAAAGCGCATATTTGCGGCAAAAAAAGTGCCTTTGATGGCCAAGTGTAAGGCGGGGAATTCCTCTTTTTGTACTGCGCTTCGTAGAGAACGAAAAAAAAAAGGTTACCGAACCTTCAGCTCTCCTTTCAGCGTCACAGAAAAGAGTAACTTTCTCTCAAGCGTACGATAAAAGGAGATATCAACCCCGTACATCACGTGGCCTTGTTGCGCCCGCTTATCGACGCTCTGCCTCTGAGGGTCAGCTCGTGGCCTTCAATGGCGTTTCTGTACGCGGGGTGTAGTGCACATAATACGTGCCCTCGGCAGCGTTGTCGCTCTGCGTAAATGTTTTCCTCGTTGTGTGGAGGAAAGCATTTATCACGGTTTTTACACATGGTAACGTTACCTAAGACATCTCTACAATCTGTCCATCAAGTTAGACTGTTGCATTGGTATATTCACGTAGTAAACAGAAAAAAAATCACAGCATATCCACAGGGGTGAATGATGATGAGTGGGCGAAGCTCCTGAGGGGAAATCATCGGAGGTGGCGAGAAACGTCGAAAACGTCGAAGGTGGCGAGAAACTCTTCCAACGAGACGAACGATCCCCTCTCCAAAGCGTCGTGCATCTCTTCGTACCGTTGCTTGAGTTTCTGACGATGTGCCTTCTCGGCCTCGTCCTCGGTCGGAGGAAAGGGGACTACAATCCTAGTGATTTTCGTTATTAACTGATTTGGGGGCCAAATTAGTTCGTTAAATCGAGTTTTAAATGTACCTCACACTCGGGGAGTCAAATTTATGCTGCAGTTCATAAACTAGAGGTAGCAGCCTGGACACACAACGCCATCTATTGAGCCATTCATAAGCTAAACTAGAGGTGGTTACATACATACGGAGGAGGGAACGACCCACACCCTAAGGAGCTTCGCCCCTAAAAAAAGAAAATGCCACTGGCGCTGAAGCGCAAGCTGTGCGTAGCTCATAGCAGTATTTAACAAGTGCCTCCCCCGCGTTTCTGTCGTGTGCATCGTCGGCATTTTGGAATTATTTTCGCGCACTTTTATCTTATTATGCAATGAAGTATCCGTAACGTGTATTTTTTGTTTTATTATCCTAATTTGGTTTACTTGAAACATTTTTAGTCTAGATAAGTTCCAGCTGGCTTTGGTAATTTGCATAACATGTTCTGGCCCTGTTTTCAACGGATGTTCTCTGAGCGTCTGGAGGATATGAGTAGGCGCTGACAACTGGGATCTATAAGTTCTTCGGATTTAAACAAAAAGAAAGCGCCGACACAAGAGGCCGAAGAAAAGCGGACAAGCCGCAACACGCTTGGACCAGTCACGCACGTGAACAAAAAGAAAAGCAGCGAAAGAAATGAGAGATAGCCCTCGCACTATCAACAGCCAAGGCGAAGGGCCATTATTTTAAGGGGAGCATTTCAACGGGCAGATTACGGTAACAAATAATAGCGCTAGAAAAGACACCCCTGCGAACGCTTCAACATTATAATTATGGGCTGCAGAAAGAGGTGATGCTCTGAAGAAGTTTTTGATTCTGCGATCTCACCGAAAGTAGACTGCACAGAAATGTCGTATCTACTGGGGGATTCTACTGTGACTTCGGTGGTATTTGACGTAGGCGCTTCTCTGTCCGTACGTTCCTACTGGAGTGTCTGCCAGGGGTGTAGGAATATTTTATAACGTTCGAGCCGAACATATATATCTGGCTTCTAATATGCAACCTCAGTGCCCAATTGCCAAAGCCACTGTATGTTAACTAGCGTAAGGCAAGTCTTTTCCTGCTTGAGTGCGCTGAAAAGCAGTCTACTGATGATCAAAACAGCTGTCTTTTACGTATAAAGAATTCACCGTACTATTCATGGAACAAGATAAAGCTACACGGACTTTCTTGCTTCACCCGCCCTGCCCTTCCCGAAAAACAACTTTCTCTCTCTTTACCTATTCGGTACTAAATATGTGATTCAAGAAAACAAAAATTGCCCTATGTCTACAGCCGAGGAAGCGTACCAACGTACTCTCTATCCGTACGTTAGAAAAATGGTTTTGTTCTCACTTTTCCTTTATAGCAGCACAACATGCCACAGACATAGAAGAGAATTCTTAACCACTGTTGATGCTCAGCGGCTACGATGCTGTCTCATACCATCGGCGCTGTACTGGTAATTACACTTGGGTGTGATCACCACTCGCAGCGGCCGTATTTTCTTGGGAGCGTCATGCGAAAACTTTCGTCTAGAAGCTTTAGGTACGGAAGCCCAGATGATTTAGATAACTCCCTTGTATCGTCAAGTCGCTGAGCGACACCCTTGCATTCGTCTTGTCAATAAACGTCATACATCAACCCAATCTGTATTCCAATGATAGCGTTTGTCCAGTATTACAAGCACAATTCACATTACACAAGCAACGTGATTACAACTGCAGGTTCAGTAGGCCAATGTACCGTGTGAGAGGAGCCGCTGTAGCCTTGTGGTAGCGCGCTTGGTTGGCACCTCGACGCCCCGTCTTCAATACCCGCCTACCACTCGTTAAGTTGCATGTGTGTCGGTGGGCTTATTATGGCTACATTTCAATCGCAAGCGAGGACAAACGGTGTTTCTTGGTTGAAGGGCAGTGCTTTTAGACAGGCCGTCCTGTGTCAACCCTCGACCAGCAAAAAAAGGTGGGCTGGTGCTAGACACCAGTACACCGCGTGGGATGCAGGAAATTTCAGACGCTGCTCGATGTTGCGTGTTCGATCCACGCACCCGCTGTGTTTCATATGTAAATTGAATTGTTCCTTGACTGGTACAGGCTCTACAAAATTCAAACAATTGTGGCGGATGCCCGCGTACCGTGGGCCGAGAACCACAGGTCTCATCTACACGTGATATCGGTAGATTTGATCGCGACGAGTGTATGACGAGTATATGAGAATGTATTGCAAGTATATCATATTAGTTGAGTAAACGATGAGTCACTCATGTCTGTCGTATGTTTATACTCTACGTCCCAAACATTTGGGCATACAAGGTTAACCAGACGACCGGGAAAGCAGCGAGACACAGATAGATAGATAGATAGATAGATAGATAGATAGATAGATAGATAGATAGATAGATAGATAGATAGATAGATAGATAGATAGATAGATAGATACGGCCAAGGTGATCTAAGGCTGTGAAGAAATGCTTGGCGTTCAATATAGAGCTTTTATAGGCAATGGTAAGCTCAGAGGAGGCATGCGTACAGTACTCGCGGATTGAAAAGAGGAAAAGTGAGCGCTAAGTAATTCATACAATTTTGTTTCTACAATGTTCAATTTATGTACCATCGCTGTAGAATTGGTTCGTATACTTGCACGAGAAGGAACACCACCTTCAGAGTCCAGATTGGCAGCTACACGACGTGGTTACAGCGAGAATTCGCACATTTTCGTCACTTTAATTCAATTTTCACATGTCGCATTTCTCTCCGTGAGCACTCTACATGGCTCGTTAGAATACCTACGGAAAATGATATAAAACAGCCATGTTTCGATCGTGGGAGAACCCCACTACTATCAGCCCCAACAGTACCTTGCCAGACCTTACGTTATAGGCACGTTTCTAACGGCGACGAACCTCGTCACAAATGAATATCTAGGGTTAGAAGCTGCTTTAAACGAACAGGGAAAATAGTGGATTGCGAAATAATGGAGTGGGACATGTGATAACGTCAAGCGCGTGTGCGCGTCGTTGTAAAACCAACAACCTAGTGAGAACTGGGGCCGATTGCTTGTATGTGACGCCCGTTGTCGGTGAGCATGTGTGCGATGGCGTTATCGCCCACCTGCCTGAACGGACACCGCTCTTTTAGATGGCAGCGCATAATTACGGAACATACTGAGCGGAACGGAAAAGATGACTCCAAGCTGGCAGTGAGCGTTCGATACTAACGTGTTTTTTTTTTTACTTTCATTAAAGGAGTGTGGTTCTCTTATATAGCGGTACTACGTCACTCACCATCATAACCAAGTAAATCAAGTCTCTTTTACTACCGTGTTGGCACGTGAAGTCCACAAAACCATGTCGACGTGCCAGCCATTGTGACGCAGGTACGAAGTGTTACCTGTTGATGAACCGATCCTTTTATTTGTGCATTCTGTTTCATCTTTCGACAGACTAAAGCATGTATAAAATCGCGGCCTACCATATTCATTTGGCGATATGTATTTGGTCCTTGTAGAAGCCCGAACTGATAACGGATTTCAGCTCTCTGATGCCTGTTCTTAATGACCTGCTGTTCTCCACACCCCGCTGTTCTGGCTCACACAACTCTTGTGTTCTTTTCAATGCCTTTTTTTTTCAAAGCTAAAACTAAGATCTAATTGATTTCTTTGGCGAGCAAACACAAACTTTTGTCATCAAAATGAAAAGCGATCATAATACATGCTTTGCTAACGTTACCTGAGCCGAAATTACCGGTGCGTTGTTCTGAAAAATTCTTTTTTCTTTGGTCAAGCATAATCAACGCCAAACGTTGCGCTTGATAGCCTACCTCGGCTCCTTTATCGACAGAATCCCTCTCTATTCCTTGCCTGGTCTGGAGATCAGATTGGCGCCACCCGTCGACGGACAGCTTTTTATTTCAAGTTTCATCGCTATGTCCAGCTTCCAAATTTGGCTTTTGCTGAGTGTTCCGCATCGAACACCGACCGAAAGCTCGGTTTGTCATTTTTAGACCAAGTATGCCTCGCAAATCAGAGCGAAACATGAAAAGTTTCGTAACTATGGAAAATTGCCTGTAATATACATTTAGTGAGCATAATGCGGCAAGCCTGTTAGCATCATTTAATAGCCTTATATTACTCAACGTTCGTTTGTGACTTCTTACACTCGTGCCGAAAAAGGCATAGAGAACAAAGATGTTGATCGATGTGAAGAGCTCGTGGTCGCCTTACAATGCATTGATCCAGTTGAAGCTTTATGCACAAGCAAAAAGACATCTGTCCGTGGAGCACCATTTTCATCTCCTTTCCGCTGTGCCAAACGCGCAGCGGTAATTTTAAGCAAGCCTGTTCAGGAATCAAGGATCCAGTCGAATGACTTATGAGCTTTTTAGTTATCACCCTATGAATCGTAAAACGCCGCGTACAAATTTATACAAGAAATTGTATTCATTTTGTTACTGCAGCTGGTTGGGTACAACTCTTGTGTTCTTTTCAATGCCTTTTTTTTTTCAAAACTAAAACTAAGATCTAATTGATTGCTTTGGTGAACAAACACAAACTTTTGTCATCGAAATGAAAAGCGATCATAATACATGCTTTGCTAACGTTACCTGAGCCGAAATTACCGGTGTGTTGTTCTGAAAAATACTTTTTCTACCCCATTGCACATTGTCAAATGTGTCAAACACTGGGAATGTGGCAAATGTTGCTGGAAAGTGAAAGTGCCTTACGAGCTTAGACGAAATTCGAAATTCTTTTACCTTGATATTGTTTCAGCATATTTCAACAGCTTACTGCTTTTTTATACCTTGCTCATTTATTTTTCTAATGCTTAGTCACATAAAACACAAGAGATTCGGCAAGGAAGCAGCATAGTCAAATTAAAGCGGCTTATTTTTGGGAGTGGGAGATTTGTGATTGTACAGAAGCACCATCGACACAGAGTCTGGAAATATGACGTCGAGTTGAAAGTAAACTTCGTTTTATGTGCTGTCGTTGATATCTTCATCTGGAAAGCAGCTTTGTTGCATGTGCTCCTTAGTCAATTTGTGGATTTGCTGCCACGCTACTGGAACTACTATAAGCCTGTGTAGTAAAAGTTTTCTAGCCCAGAAAAATTGTCCTTGCTCAAAAGCGCATTTAGTACAGGCGCCCTGTGTATGAAATGTATAATTGCAATGAATGTGTGTGTGCGTGTGTGTGTTTGAGTGTGTGTGTTTACAGGTGATTGTGTTGCATACCGAAGTGCATGGACCAGAAATTTGAAATATTCCTATTCTGGTGTTAAGGCTTCTGCCAGACATCTGGCTTTCTAAAGCTTTGCTTGATTTTTCGAAAATTGCAACACCCTTGCAAGGACACGTTTCCTTGCCCCTAGACACTAGTTTAAGAATCTAATGCAGTAATCAAAATAAAGCATTGACGTGAATTTCAGCAGCAACCATGGCTCCCATGTGGCAACGCGATACCGTCCTGCCAGACAGTGAACTGTGATGCCCAAGAGCTCATCTAAACGTGTTGTTCGAGAAAAGTGCCCCATTGAGCCACAATGTAACGTGTCTTCAGGTAAAACAGAACAAAAAAAAAAAAACGTCCTCTAAGCTTCGTAAGTATTCGCACTGGTTGAGCGCCTTAATGAGAATTCAGCAGAGCGTAACCAAGGCCGATGCCATCCATTGTGCCTCGCATAAATGACTGCAGAAGCACAAACGGCGTAAAATATATTCCCTGGCGGCCCACTCATGGAGTTATTCCCCCCATCTAAAACTAAGATCTAATTGATTGCTTTGGTGAACAAACACAAACTTTTGTCATCAACATAAAAAGCGATCATAATACATGCTTTGCTAACGTTACCTGAGCCGAAATTACCGGAGCGTTGTTCTGAAAAAAAAATACTTTTTTCTTTGGTCAAGCATAATCAACGCCAAACGTTGCATTTGATAGCCTACCTCGGCTCCTTTAGTCGACAGAATCCCCCTCTATTCCTTGCCTGGTCTGGAGATCAGATTGGCGCCACCCGTCGACGGACAGCTTTTTCTTTCAAGTTTGATCGCTACGTCCAGCTTCCAAATTTGGCTTTTGCTGAGTGTTCCGCATCGAACAGCCACCGAAAGCTCGGTTTGTCATTTTTAGACCAAGTATGCCTCGCAGACCAGAGCGAAACATGAAAAGTTTCGTAACTACGGAAAATTGCCTGCAAGATACATTTAGTGAGCATAATGCGGCAAGCCTGTTATCATCATTTAATAGCCTTATATTAGTCAACGTTCGTTTGTGACTTCTTACACTCGTGCCGAAAAAGGCATAGGGAACGCAGATGTTGATCGATGTGAAGAGCTCGTCGTCGCCTTACAATGCATTGATCCAGTTGAAGCTTTATGCACAAGCAAAAAGACAGCTGTCCGAGCACCATTTTCATCTCCTTTCCGCTGTGCCAAATGCGCAGCGGTAATTTTGAGCAAGCCTGTTCAGGAATCAAGGATCCAGTCGAATGGCTTATGAGCTGTTTAGTTATCACCCTATGAATCGTAAAACGCCGCGTAAAAATTTATAAAAGAAATTGTATTCATTTTGTTACTGCAGCTGGTTGGGTACAACTCTTGTGTTCTTTTCAATGCCTTTTTTTTTCAAAACTAAAACTAAGATTTAATTGATTGCTTTGGTGAGCAAACACAAACTTTTGTCATCAAAATGAAAAGCGATCATAATACATGCTTTGCTAACGTTACCTGAGCCGAAATTAACGGTGCGTTGTTCTGAAAAATACTTTTTCAACCCCATTGCACATTGTCAAATGTGTCAAATACTGGGAATGTGGCAAATGTTGCTAGAAAGTGAAAGTGCCTTACGAGCCCGGACGAAACTCGAAATTTTTTTACCTTTATTTTGTTTCAGCATATTTCAACAGCTTACTGCTTTTTTATACCTTGCTCATTTATTTTTCTAATACTTAGTCACATAAAACACAAGAGATTCGGCAAGGAAGCAGCATAGTCAAATTAAAGCGGCTTATTTTTGGGAGTCGGAGATTTGTGATTGTACAGAAGCACCATCGACACAGAGTCTGGAAATATGACGTCGAGTTGAAAGTAAACTTCGTTTTATGTGCTGTCGTTGATATCTTCATCTGGAAAGCAGCTTTGTTGCATGTGCTCCTTAGTCAATTTGTGGATTTGCTGCCACGCTACTGGAACTACTATAAGCCTGTGTAGTAAAAGTTTTCTAGCCCAGAAAAATTGTCCTTGCTCAAAAGCGCATTTAGTACAGGCGCCCTGTGTATGAAATAGTATAATTGCAATGAATGTGTGTGTGCGTGTGTGTGTTTGAGTGTGTGTGTTTACAGGTGATTGTGTTGCATACCGAAGTGCATGGACCAGAAATTTGAAATATTCCTATTCTGGTGTTAAGGCTTCTGCCAGACATCTGGCTTTCTAAAGCTTTGCTTGATTTTTCGAAAATTGCAACACCCTTGCAAGGACACGTTTCCTTGCCCCTAGACACTAGTTTAAGAATCTAATGCAGTAATCAAAATAAAGCATTGACGTGAATTTCAGCAGCAACCATGGCTCCCATGTGGCAACGCGATACCGTCCTGCCAGACAGTGAACTGTGATGCCCAAGAGCTCATCTAAAACGTGTTGTTCGAGAAAAGTGCCCCATTGAGCCACAATGTAACGTGTCTTCAGGTAAAACAGAAACAAAAAAAAAAAAACGTCCTCTAAGCTTCGTAAGTATTCGCACTGGTTGAGCGCCTTTAATGAGAATTCAGCAGAGCGTAACCAAGGCCGATGCCATCCATTGTGCCTCGCATAAATGACTGCAGAAGCACAAACGGCGTAAAATATATTCCCTGGCGGCCCACTCATGGGAGTTATTCCCACCCATCCCTGCGGGAATTGCAGATATATCCACACGAATGGGAGTTCCCTATGGGATATACCTAAAGGCCTCATCTGCTTGCTTTTTTTCTTTTTTTTTGCTGTTGAGTGTGTATGTTCTCGTACGTGAAAAAGCTTGAGTGTGGTAAATCTAGTGCAGTTGATCGGGCTTTTATCGCAGCGTGCAGTTGTGCTTCAGGAAAGCCCCACCAATCTTTGTGACACATCCCACAGTTGCTGGGCGTCTTTCATTTTTCCAGGTGCGAACGATGGCTTGCAGTCGGCGAACACTTTCCCACTGATGCCTTCCACTTCCTCCGACACAGCCAGGTGGACAGACGTCTGCGCTCCATCCCTGGAACTCTGTGATGAGAAAATAAGTATCCGATTAGATCGTGCTTCTCCAAAGAGGAGCAATTAGAGATGGTGGTATCGGTGAAATAGTCAAATGTGGTAAAATTCACTCCTAAAGAGGACAAAAAAACCCGACGTTTCGGGTCCCACTCGGACCCTTCTTCAGGGGTGACTGGTGGGCACCAGACAGCAGCAGTGCTTATAAGGCCTTCTTTTTCTTGTTTCTTTCTTTTTTTTCTTCTTCTTTCTTCCTTCCTTTCTCACTTTCTCTTTTTCCGGTTCTTCAAACCGAGGGGGGTCATGCTAGTGTTGAACCAGGTGCCGGAGTCCGTAAAATAGACGCCTGGCATTGCACCTGCAGACCGGTTCATGTTACCAGGAGTCACCTGAATGTGCCATGATTCCACAAAACACTAGCATGACCCTCATCGGTTTGAAGAACCGGAAAAAGACAAAGTGAGAAAGGAAGGAAGAAAGAAGAAGAAAAGAAAAAAGAAAGAAACAAGAAAAAGAAGGCCTTATAAGCACTGCTGCTGTCTGGTGCCCTCCAGTCACCCCTGAAGAAGGGTCCGAGTGGGACCCGAAACGTCGGGTTTTTTGTCAACTTTAGGAGTAAATTTTACTTTTGATGATTATAATTTGGTTGGTGTTCCCCCTTTTTATCACCTTTAATTTCGTCCCAACCAGACAGATCTCTGTCAAATGTTCACGTTTAAAGCAAATGTGGTATCGTTATAGATTTCCTAATTGGCATAACATAACTAGTGGTCCGCTCTGGTATAGAAGGCACTCACAATTAAGCTAGCTCATACACTACCTTGGCTTACGATAGCGCAAAGTAAATTGTGCGCGAACGACGTACACAAGGCAAACAAAGACGATACGTTCAAGTCGGACTGAGGGCGAAATAAAAACGAATATACACGCATGCGCTTCGGAAGACTAAGGAAATAATAATAGCTGTACTTGTCTATATGACGACGTGATTATGCCGCGCACTGTAGTCTAGACCTTCTAGGATCTTTAACGAGTGCCTAAGTCTAACGGCATGACCTCACTCGAAATGCGACAACGGAAGCCAAGGTCACAGACACTTTTTCGAGGAAGTAGCGGAGCAGAGTGAACTGTGCACCTCTTCGGTGGCGCGAGTATATAAGCAAACGCGCAGGCATGCTGTCGTTACGGATTTAGTCCGCTTAAGCCAATATGCAGGCAAAATACACGTGGCAGTGAGAACGTCCACACAGCATGTAACTGTACTAGTGTCCCCGCAATGTTCGTTAAACGAAGGTCGGTAAGAGTGCTGACATACCGGTAATCAAGCTGTAATGCTTGCAGCTTTCAGCTATTTGTAATGAGAGTACTTCAACGTGGAAGTACTCTCATTAGAGGGCGCGTACCTCACGTTGAAGAGCGCCTGCTTCAACGCCAGTTCCCCGCAGAAAGGCCACACTGCAGCGCACGCTTTTGACACTCTCCCAATATTTATAGTTGACTCTACTCACGGCCAATATACGTCAGCAGAAGACAGAGACATGCGGTGCCATCTAAGGCACGTGTTCTTGCCAGAGAAAAAGGATTGTCGCGACGCCTTTATCTTGAGTCACTACTGATACATACTAGTCTGGAGACTCTCGACAGGAGCGATGGCAATCTGCCTTCGGTGTATGCGCGCTGTCTGCGTGGTATATGCAAGGCTATTTAAAGCGAACTGCTCGGATGCGTGCTTTCAATTTACTTGTGAACGAGGCTCCAGTGTGGGAGCCGAAACGTCTTGTTGTTTGTGTGTGTGTATTAAACATAATTTCTTCGGCGCAGTGCCTTAGGTTTGTGACTTTCGCCATGTATCATCCCGACCAGATGGCCTTCCATCGAAAGTTAGACTTCAGAAGACAGAATAAGTACGCGAGTTTATAACGCACCCTTCGCGGCTTCTCGCAACTGCAAGACATACAAGAAAGATGCGTCTGATGATGGTTTATTGGGGCATTCATCCCAAACGCAGGGTGATACTCTGAGATACGCCATAGGTCCCAGAATTCAGACCACCGGGGCTTCTTCAACGCACAATGACATCGCACGACATAGGGCACCTCCACCGAAGTGCAGATGCCGCTGCTTTGAATGAAACCCGGGAACGATGGATATGCAGCCCAGTGCATCACCTACAAGGCCAACGTAGCGGGGCAAGAAAAGTGCGTTTATTTCAGTTTCCACGGAACCTCATGTCAAAGTTGACACTTTGCGATCCTTGGAGTTACTAAGGCTCAAAAATAAATCCTTGCCGCTTGGTAATATTGCTTTTGCTTTCATTTCACGTCACGCACCACTTTTCTCTGACGTAAACCAAGGTGTGCTGACACGAGCCGACATAACCTGGCAAGGTGGTAAAAAAAATGGCAGATCCCACTTGCAGTGGGAATCAAGGAAATGCGAAGCACGCATCAGGAAGTTAAATTGATTTGCATTGTTGCCTCGCTATACGGAGGTTGGTACATATGATGTTAACGAAACGGCCGCAAGAGCAACAAGACTGTGGCATTTAAACCATGCCGCTCATGCACGCGTGTCATGATTCTGATGTTACGGCCTGTCATTTACGTTCGTCATGCAGTCGTGTTGTGTCATGGAAATTTTGGTATACATCCCATTAAAGAAACGCGTGGCATGTAAATCATGCCGCTCATGATACGCATGTCACGATTTTCACGTTATGACCTGTCATTTATGATCGCCATGCAGGCTTGTTGTGCCATACCAATTTTCGTATGCATCCCATTAATTAAACGGCAGTATTGCGCCAGGACCGTGGCATGTAAATCATGCCGCTCATGACATACATGTCATGACTTTCATGTTAACACCTGTCATTTATGATAGTCATGCAGTCATGTTGTGCCATAGCAATTTTGGTATACATCCTATTAACGAAACCCGTGGCATGTAAATCATGTTGCTCATGACATGCATGTCATGATTTTCATGTTATGACTTGTCATTTACGTTCGTCATGCAGTCATGTTTTGGCATACCAATTTTTGTATACATCCCATTAACGCAACGGCCAGGAGAGGACCAAGACCGTGGAATGTAAATCATGTAGTTTGTGACATGCATGTCACAATTTTCACGTTATGACCTGCCATTTATGTTATTCATGTAGTCATGTTGTGGCATGCCAATTTTTGTAAACATCCCTTTAGCGAATCGGGCAGGAGAGCACAAAATCGTAGGCGGCTAGATAGATAGATAGATAGATAGATAGATAGATAGATAGATAGATAGATAGATAGATAGATAGATAGATAGATAGATAGATAGATAGATAGATACGCTCAAAGTCGCCGAGGTTCGCTAAGAAGTGCTTCGCATTTAAAAAAGCAAGACTTGCCGTGAGCACGTACAAGACACTGACGGATTCCG
>JABSTT010000444.1:0-12361 GCA_013339685.2 Hyalomma asiaticum | reverse complement strand
CGGCGATGATGAAACTTCGCTCTCTCTCCGATAACCGCAGGCTTCGGCGACAGGTGACTGCGCAATTGAGTTAGCAGTTCTTCTAAAGATTTATCGGATGGTGCCGCGGGAGCAGTTAGAGACTTCAATAAGGCATACGTCTTCGGCCCTATCACGCTTATGAAGACGTCCACTTTACGCCTCTCGTCAACCTGGTTAGCTCGCAAGAATGCCTGAACGCGCTCTTCGTAACTTGGCCAATCGCCGGAAGAGGCTTCGAAAGGTTCTACTTGCCCGAGCTGCACAGCCATGGTGGGCGTACTTGCTTGCACTCCCCCACGTCGTCGCCTAGACCGGGCTATTCCTCGCGTGCGTGCTCGTTAGCTCCGGGGTCCTTGCTGCCGCGGACGCCCTGAAGTCCTCAGCCAGAATCCGTCTTCCAGTCCCATCCTCGTCGCCAGTTTATGTTGTGGGTCATGCACGCAGCCTTGAAGGAATCCAGCCGGTCAAACAGCATGCCTTTATTGCATACCAAACTAACCGGACAGCCGCCTGGCTGCCGGTGGACAACGCAGGGTCAAGATACAGAGTGTCTCCCATCTAGGCCGTCGCAGCGGCTTATGAACACTTCGGGTGGCGAGGGAGATAACTGATAAGCACAGCGCGCGCGAAACAGTACGTGGCGTTATCGCACTACGTCACTGATATACCACAACATCATATGCGACTGTCCTCGCTATGACTTACAGAGGCAATCACTGGCGTCCGCTCTCGCTCACCTTGACCTGCGACGGATGTCGGTTGATGCCATTTTGGAATGTCGACCGCACAAGACATCACAACTGAAGGTGACAAAGGCGCTGCTGCAGTTCTTAAAGACGACAGACTTGCACAAGCGACTGTAACAGCGATGTGTGATGTCGCGTGCCATGCAGCTGCCACTGACTGTGAGAATGTGCTATATGTTCGCCCACTTTCTCTCTCTCTTCCTCTTTCCTTTCACCTTTCAATCTGCCCTGTCCCCTTCCCCTCGTGCACGGTAGCATACCGGTTGTCATACACAGGTTAACCTCCCGGCCTTTCCCTCTCTACTATTTCCTTCCTTCCTTCATTCATGTTATGACCTGTCATTTATGTTCGTCATGCAGTCATATTGTTGCATGCCAATTTTCCTACAAATCCCACTAACGAAACGGCCAAGAGAGCACCAAGACCGTGACATGTAAATCATGTCGCTCATGACATGCATGTCATGATTTTCATGTTATGACCTGTCATTTATGTTTGCCATGCAGTGATGTTGTGGCGTACCAATTTTTGTGTACATCCCATTAACGAGACGACCAGGAGAGCACCAAGACTGTGACATGTAAATCATGCCGCTCATGACATGCATGTCATGATTTTCATGCTATGACCTGCCATTTATGTTCGTCAGGCAGTCATGCTGTGCCATACCAATTTTCGCACACATCCCATTAGCGAAACGGCTAGGAGAGCACTAAGACCGTGACATGTAAATCATGCCGCTCATGACATGCATATCATGATTTTCATGTTGTGACCTGTCATTTATGTTCGTCATGTAGTCATGATGTGGCATACCAATTTTCGTAAACATCCGATTAGCGAAACGGCCAGGAGAGCACAAAATCGTAGGCGGCTAGATAGATAGATAGATACGCTCAAACTCGCCGAAGTTCGCTAAGAAATGCTTCGCATTTAATATTCGTCAAGCGTGCAGAAATGCCGCAGTTACTTGTATTAGGCACCGTTTTGATCTTGGCACCGCTGGCTTGCGTGGCACCACTATTGAGAAATTTGTCGGTTATTAGTGCTCTATTTCAGTCAAGCATACATTTAAAATCTTTATTCGCAGCCCCTTCTAAATGAAAGAATTTCGAACGTAGAAGAGTGAAGCGTTGGCTTATTGAAGCGGATATTGTTAGCAAAACCTTAATAACAGGTCTGTCTGACCAGCACTCGAGGCCTACTGTCTTTTTGTAGTGTCAACGCTGTCGCAATATTTCACTATCTTTAACAGAATCTTAGGAGACCCCTGTAAGCCATTTACACACCTTAAACTTATTTCCAGGATCCCATTACCATTAGCAAAATAACTCAAAGTTACTACGTGCCGGTTGTCGCCAGATGAAGCAACCAGACAGACGAACACATTCACTTTTTTTATTGTTACTGTTTACTTTCTAACAAAAGTATAATTATTGACACATAAAGATACACTTGTATAACGTTCATCTCTAATTCGTAACCACGAGCACAACTCTAATCCTATTTCATGTTCGTAAAGGCTAGTAACGTCCGAATTACTTTCGCGATGGTTCGCATCCGACCTCATAGGTGAGAACTCGCTGGAGCCCCCAGGGTGTCGCCAGTGGAGGGTTTGAACCCAGGGACCGGAGCGTAGCCGATGGGGGTTCTTCTCACACGAGCGTGTTTTCTTTGCCAGACCCAAATTTCGAAACACCCCCAGCGCACGTCAGCTTCCTCTAAATGATTGATGATGATGTCTGTTGTTTGGTTATGGAAATGACAAATTTCTGCGCTCATGTAGGGAGCACAGCTAAGCGTCCGGGGGGGGGGGGGGGGGGGGGGAGGGACTGAAACTGATAGAAAGGAGAGAAAAGCCGTAGTGGAAGGCTTCGCAAATTTGGCAACCTGGGGCTCCTCCTCGTTCCCCAGATTCCTCTGGTGGTCATCTGTGGGAGAGGAGCTTTTAGCCCTTCGGCGTCGGTGTGCACGGTGTTTACAGTGGCCTCTTCTGGGTGCCGGGACAGCGCAAGAGGCAGATCCGGTGTTCTGCTGTACGATACGGAACGTACTAAAAACTGAAGCCGCTGCTGGAGGAGTAAAACGGCCGAGCTACTCTTTTGGGCATCGTTCGATTCTAGGAAAACGTCGGATGGGGTGAAATATATTGCCTACTCTTCAAGAAAAAAGAGAGTGATATGGGCTTCGTAATCTACCTTTATCTGAGAGAGTGAAATGTCCGTATACTCTTGAGGCATAAGAGAGTAAAGCGCGATTTCGCTGCTGCAGGCGTGTGATGCTCGCATTCGAAGCCACAAAAAGGCCGGCGGGGATGGGATCCGACGGCAGCCTGTTTGCGAAGATCATTCAGGACGTTGGGACCTAAGTGAGCAGACGATTGAATAAGACAACAGGCGCTTTGTGAAGTGCTTTTCGATGCGACTAGCGGCGACCTTCCTACGACTTCCGGCACAAAAGCTTTCCGGTGCAAACGCATGCAGTTTACGTTTAACGAAAAGTGCCTTACTCGACTAGGAACCTCAATCGACGGGAGCTATAGCGAGCTGCCTCTCCTGTGTTTTTCTCCGACAGAACGGCCGCACTCGTGCTAGTGGAAATCGCCAGTACACGCCTCGGATTCTTCGCTTACATGTGCGAAATGAAGAGGAATACACTTTCACAGATACAGTATGATTTATTGGGTTTAACGTCCCAAAACCAGCTCTGATTATAAGACACGCCTAGTGGAGGGCTTCGGAAATTTCGACCACCTGGGGTTCTTTAACGTGCACTGACATCGCACAGCACACGGGCCTCAACACTTCGCCTCCATCGGAATGCAGCCGCCGCAGCCGGGATCCGAACTTCAGAGATACAGCAAGCTGCTGTGATCGTCGACGGCTGGTTTCTGAAGACTCAATGGATATAACTGATACTCATAAAGAAAAAGGCCTCGCTACGCCTTCGGCATCGAGCTGCATGGCGACCATGAGTGCGTTGACGGTGAGAATACTGTGACTGCGAGCCATCCCGTTCGCAAGTCTTGCAAGTACATCATGTTACCCTACATACTCCTGATGGCCGAATCATATACTTCATTTGTGTACAGAATAACGAGGAGCACGTATTTTGTGATCGCCAGCGGTTGTTCGTCGTACATACGTGCTCGACGGCTTCGAATGGGGAAGCACTCGGAATAAAACGAATGCTAGTGGAGCACCCGGATGCCGCTTTTCTTCGCTGGCGTCGAAATTCAGCCTCTATTGTGTTCGTCTACGTTTCCTGAGGTGCATTTTACATTTTCCCGAACCAGCAATACGAACGCGCGTTTGGCCCGCGAAGCAGAATGCGAGCTCCTAATTGGAATGCGTTAATCTAAAGGACATTTTATATTTCTGCGCGTTTCGATTAACAAATCTGCGTGGCGAATTGCTACCTATAAGCTAACCCTAACTATACAACTGTTCTATGCACACATTTCGTTTAATTCAGTGGCGACGCATCCATTTCTTGCCCCTGTCAACTTTCATCATCGCCATGGGAAAAACTTCAATGTGTACCCCGCATCTGCTGTTCTGTCTGTATATATGTTTCTTTCTGCAACAATAACAGTGCAGTTCAAAGTCAGAATTTGCCTTCGTTTGCCTTTTTCGTCGTGCTTGTCGTCGTGCAGGAAGGAAAAAAAGCAAGGAGCGGCAGTTACGTGACAAGCGGAATACCTGTAGTCATAAAATGAATTAGAGGACAGAGTCATGGGAAGTCGGGCACGGTCACGTGACAGGCAAGCGGTAGATTATGCGTGGTCAAGAGCCACTAATTTTCTCATTGGCCGAACAACCTAAGTGAAACGAGCAACCATGAACAACCTAATAAAAATTAACTTGAAAGTCAGCGCTCGTCTACGTTTTCGTTCCTCGTCATAGTCCTAGATCCCGTTGTAACTCACAATACATCCTCACCGAATAGCGCAGTCGAAACCATTGTTCGGTTAATTTTGCTGAGATCGAGATTCACTTCGAGAAAACGTCGGGCTTAGTCTTGAAGTAACCCCGCCACTCGCAGCTTCGCATCTTACGCGTTGCCGACTAAACTGCAGAGCCCTGATTTTAAAGACGATGGTAGTTGGGTTGGGCTACCTAACCGCGATAAAATTTACGTGTGTCTGTCACTGAATTAAACCGCCCAGCCAAACCCGATTCAACCGGGCGGCCAAGCCCAACCGAGCTGCAGCATTGGTGCCACAGGATCACACACGTCCGCATTATACGGCACATAGGAAACCTCATGACTATTTGAGGCAATACATAAGTGTATAACTGGGATCTGCGGAGTTATCGTAATTAGTAATACAGAGTGGACTGGTTTTCATTTAAGTAAATGAAAAAACAACGCCGTGTAAACGGTGTCGAATTGAGGCTTCGCGTTAAGCCAACCGTAATAAACATCCCAACAGATGGCGCGAGAGGCGGGCGAACGTGGGAAATTTCAATTCAATTCAGCAAGACTCCCATTGCATCCATCAGGGGATACAGAAAGGGGAGGGGGATAGCGCGAGGTGGGGAAGGGGGGAGAAGAGAGGGTGTTGTATATCACAAGTGGCAGTGGGCTATTCTCTTTCAATGTCATTTGCAGCGAAGGAAGCAGATATGCGGCCATTTTTTTACCGGTCGATCATTTAACGGGAAACGACTGCTGGAGGGGTGAGGCCATGTGCGAAATGTTCGTCCAGTTTTCGCTTTCCGTACTCTAAGAAAATGGGAATTCACAGTCACGCGTTTCTTCAAATAACCGTTCTTTTTTTCTGACGGTGCGAGAGCTAATGTCCCCTTTACAGAGCAGCTTGACACAATTACAACCGCTTGTGTTATGAAATGTCAAAGCCCAGTTTGATTTCGCGGCACGCCGTAATGGGGGGATCAGCTGCAATTTTCGTCACCTGGGGTTCTTCGCTGTGCACCTAAATCCAAGTATATTGGCGTTCTTTTTTCTTTTGTTCTTGCACTTCGCCCTCACTGAAACGCGGCCGCTGTGGCCGGGAATCGCATCCCCGAGTTCTATATTACCTGGCTAACACTACAGGCTCTAAGCTACCAGGACTGCACACTTCCAGCAAATAGTGCGATTTCCGTACGTACTTCTCTAAAATGGCTTGGCAAAATTATAGTTGGTCCAAAACGGTACACGATAAAGGCACACTCTTAAGTAGCTCCTGGTATCTGCTCGACCCCTACATTACTGTGGTACCGAAAGTAAAGGCTTTACCATGAACAAGTCACATGCAGTTTTCAAATACGGTAGCACATCGTGGTTCAGATTCGGTACCGCATTTCAATTTGACACAACCCGTGAAATTTGCTACAGGAATCCTTTTCATGCGGCGGTGCAAGTAAATAAAAAGGAACGTTATTAAAGATGTCAATATAGGAAAGATATATTTTACCTTCCCAGGTTCCGGCATCAGAAAACATTCAATATCTGAGAAGCAGGAGCGCAGACTCTCTCGAATCGTATTCTGCTGTCGGGCGTCCTGAGTAGTTTTCATGAAATCACGCAGGTAAGCATTGCCACCCTCGCACCCGTAAGCATATAGTGTCGGGCAGAACCAGTCTCGAACCAAGAAAACGAGCTTCTGGAATGGCTTCGAATTTCCGGGCTGAAGCTGAAAATGCGAGAAAAAGTCTGTTCTCAAAAAAAGTCACATTTGCCTCTTTCTCTTCAAGCTGCAGCCACCACTGCAACCATTCAAGTGACGAGGAACTATTACGTTGATCTCACCTGCACAAGGGAAAACAAACAGTAATTAAACAAAGCTCTCCGACCGACCAAGAGGTAACTTAGCCACTGCAACAGATATGAGCAATGTTGTTGAAAACATAACGTTGTGTTTCACATGCAACAACCACCATCTCGATAAGGAAACACGACGTGGTGTGGTGATCGTACAAATTCGGCTGCTTAGCTTATTTTAACATGTAGTTAAATATAGGCTACAGTACGCAAGTGTATTATTATTAGGAACTGCAGTAACTAGCATTTAAGAAACTCCTAGGGAAAATTGGGAACACCAGCTTAGTTAGTTCAGCTTTGCCTCTAAGCAGTTAAGAGATTATGATAGCGTCTTCAAGGCACGTCTGTAGGTGATAGGTACACATGTACCAGAAAATTGAAGGCGCTCGCGAGCGCTGGATGAGCGAGAGGGCGAGACAAATAGATGGATCAGCGCTGGTTGAGCGAGCACAGCTGTGTGAATCATGTCGGTTTTTTTTTTCTTTAGCATCGTTTATTTGTGCAAAATTCAAGAAGAATCAGGGCATCGTAATACTAGCTATAGTGTTTCCGTCAATAATACAGCAAGCGCCTAAAACCATCTCCGTGTAGTCGATTGATGGACCACGTGTGCTCTTATCTGATCTGCAGATAAGGAAGGATTCAAAAGCATGGGAAAAGGCACTACAGATTTTCGTGACGCATGCTTCGTAGCTAGTGATATCGCTACTAGTGACGGATGATTCACACCTTCGCCACCACTCGCGAAATTAGTTTATTTTCTGTGTGCGTATACGTACTACCGTGAACAGTATGAGCTGGAACACGCGAACGTATATCAAACAGCCTCAAAATCCAGATAGCATGTCACGCTGATGCGCTGCTGTAGACGCTGGGAGAGGGGGCAGCTCTTCCACTGATTGTTGCTACTCCAACCTATATAGCGTTGCTGCGGAACGGGAGCTATTTGCGTGCCATCAGACGCTAGGGGAGATAACGCTGCCCGGCACCATCAAAAATTCACTACGGTTCATATTAAATGCGTCCTTAGTCGTGGTATGCTTTGACCATACTGTGATGGGTTAAACCGGTATCTTGGCAAGATAGCAATATTGCGCTGCGGGTAGCGATTATTTAACGCTAAAGTGCTTTATGCCGAGGAACATCCCGACGGCACATGCCACTTCCGTAACGGAATTTCCGTTCATACACAGCGGATCGAACTCACAGTCCTTCGCTCCACGACGAAACGTGGCCTCTAAGGAGAAGGAACTGAGCGGGGGAGGAGGCAGCAGAGCGCTTTCGTGGCCGGGCCGTGCGTCCAGCCACGGCAGAAGACGCACACCGCACATGTAGCGCCGTTTGGGACCGGCCAACAGCTAAAGGCTGAACACATGCTCCGATTTTCCATGTGGTCCGACGTCCGACGTCACACGGTCCGGCGTCCGGCATCCGACGCTTCAACACACACAGGGCGACGAGCGATCAGCGAGTAGGTTCCGCCCACATGCGGCGCGTTGGCATACACGCTCGTAAAACATCGCATCCCTGTCGCTAAGTGCAAAAAATCCTTGTACAGCCTTACTTGGTCGCATAACAGCGCCGAAAAACATTGCCGCTAAAGCTATGCTTCGCGAGCGACAAACACAACGCGACAGGCCACCGTCAGCGACGACTGCGAGGGTAGGCCTAGCTGCCGACCCTGGGAGTAGTGGTCCTTCGCTGTCAACCGCGAGCTCGTCACAACGTGCTCATTTTTACCTACACAATTAACATTTGCACTCATATGTCGTGCGTTAACACATGCGATTACTTTTCTCGAAACGTCGTTGCGAATGAAGCGCTATCGCATGAACGAAAGGAGCCGCTTCGGTGAGGTGGCTCTTGCCGAGATGTTTGTTTACCTTTCCACGGCGGTTGCCTTCGATCTCTCCGTTGGTTTGGAAACGGGCGTTGCTTTGCAGATTGACTCACATTGGGCATAACACTACCTAATAATCATTTATTTCGAGCCAGAAACAACTCATAACCAATATTCTCCACGAGATTCCGGCGATACTGGCAAAAGCCACGACAACTTCTGCAGGGTGATCGGAGCGGAGCAGTGAACCAAAGGGCGGCCAGCAGCACGACGTCATGCGTCTCCCACGCTGCCATTGGCTGCTGCCGTCCGACTTTTCTGTCCGGCAACGAAAAATCTGTGCAGTTTGACGCACGCCGGACGACCGGAACAGGGAACCGGTGCTGCAAAAACACACTTAGTACACCAGGTACGACTGCCGGATTGCATCGCCGGACGTCGGATCGCATGCAAAATCGGACCATGTGTCCAGCCCTTTACCGCGAACCGAGAGCGCGGGGGCAATTCCCAGAAAGGGTCCAAAGTGGGTGGGCGGGGGGGTGGGGGGGGGTGAAGCCATGACGGGCGCAGCGCTCCTCAGAACAGGGACCTGCGATGGTCAACGCGGCATTGTTTGCACGTGGGGGCGCCGCCTTCCCCTCCACTGCAAAACAGTGCGGCGCGCTGGAAGAGGGGTTCTTTCTGGCAGGCAAGCTGCGATACAGCACTCAAGTCTCTCGAGGCCGGGCGTAGCCCGGGCAGAAAATCCCATGTTGTAAATATTTTTCCCCTTATATAAGTTATCCTTGCGCTCCTTTACTTGTAAATACTCAGTGCTTCTAAAATCGCTCATCAAGAACCTCCTCGTCGGACTCCTCACTTCAGCCTGGTATTCGGCCTCTGGCTGAACGGAAGAAAAGGGACTCACGAAACTGCTGGTGGCAGCGGTGGGATCCCTTCAACGAGCTACCGACGGCGAAGGGAGCAGGCGATGAGCAAGAGCCGAATTCACGAGCGAGGGAAGACTATTTGCCAAGACGTGGCACGCGCGGAGAGAGGAGTACCGGCAACATCTGCAGCAGCACTGCAATACAGCAGCGAGCAACTGCGCAAGGACTTGGGTGCCAGGGGCACCACGAGACAGCCACAGGGGGGGGGGGGGGGGGGGGGGGCTGGGCAACATCTTCGACGGATTCGCCGGGCGCCGGCGGATGAAGAAGGCTACTGCAAAGACAGCGCGGGAAGGAGGACCGGAGATCATCATCGAAGGGGGTGAGTGCTCTGCTTTTCCCACCTGGGCTTGAGCACTGTGGTCGGGCTAAGCTAGATAGGGGTTGAATGGAAACACGGTTTGCCCACCTTAACCCAGATAAGTGGAAAATGAGTCGTGTTGGCGACGCGGGTGACGGCGAGGGGGTGGTCAGCGAGCCCACTGTCACGGCGGAGGCCGGGAGACAGTCGGAAATGGACTTGTTCAAAATGAAAATTCTGCTGAGAGAGCTAGAGATCGCGAGAGAACAGCGTGGTGCGGGGAAGAGTTCTCGCGTTGAAGGAGGGCAGGAAAGTCGCAGCGAACTACGGCACTTTTCGAAATTAACTGCAAGCCTGCTACCAAAATTCCCGACAGAGGCGGAGGTCCCAGTATGGCTCGAGGCTGCCGAGAGCGCTCTGGACGCGTACGAAGTCCCGAAAGAGTGGTGAGGCCAGACCATCTTTACGTTGGTCGCGGAGAAAATTTCATTTTTGTCAACGCGGTTAGCGCGGCACCATCACAGAGACTATGAGGCTCTTAAAAGGG
This sequence comes from Hyalomma asiaticum, assembly GCA_013339685.2. Taxonomy (NCBI): domain Eukaryota; kingdom Metazoa; phylum Arthropoda; class Arachnida; order Ixodida; family Ixodidae; genus Hyalomma; species Hyalomma asiaticum. The sequence goes on along the minus strand of JABSTT010000444.1, from coordinate 2,207 downwards.
TGGTGTTAGAGGAGCTGAAGCTGTCCGCCGGCGAGTACCTACGCAGGTTCCGAGGCGCGAGGAGGCGAGCGACAGAGGGGTTGCGGGCATTCGCGACGTGACTGCAAAGCTACTTGCGGTTCTACGTTGAAGAGAGACGCGTAGGCACCTTTGAGCAGCTCTTAGAATTATTGACTGCCGTCCAGTTAAAAGAGCGCTGTCGGCGCCGGGCCGTGCGTCCAGCCACGGCAGAAGACGCACACCGCACATGTCGTGGCGTTTGGGACCGGCCAACGGTTACCGCGAACCGAGTGCGCGCGGGCGGTTCCCAGAAGGGTCCCACGTGGGGGGGGGGGGGGGGGGGGGGTGAACCCATGACGGGCGCAGCGCTTCTCAGAACAGGGACCTGCGACCGTCCGCGCGGCATTGTTTGCACGTGGGGTGCCGCCTCCCCCTTCGTTACAAAAACGGTGCGGCGCGCTGGAGGAGGAGTTCTTTCTGGCAGGCAAGCTGCGATGCACCACGCGAGTCTTTCGAGGCCGGACGTAGCCCGGGCAGAAAGTCGCATGTTGTAAATATTGTTCCCAGTGTACAATTCTTCCTTGCATTGCTTTACCTGTGAATATTCTGTGTCCCTAAAGTCCTTCTTCAAGAACTTCCCCGCCTGACTCCTCACTTCAGCCAGGTGTTCGGCCTCTGGCTGAACGGAAGGAAGAACTCACGAAATTACTTGGCCGATGCTCTATCACTACGGCAGAAGGGGTTCGTCATGGATATTATGGAGGCTATGCGTGAACGTAGGTTCACCCGCGAGAAACGGTGCTCTACCAGTGATACACCGATGGCAAGTTGGCCTCGATGTACAATAAACAGTCGATTGCTTGTGCAAAGACATTTCACATTCGTGTTATACCGATTCCGGTGACAAAGGTATCGGCCAGGATTGCTTGACTGTTCGACGACTTCTCTCCGCTTGAGAAAAGGCCCTCGCGGCATCGTTAGGCACTGAAATAGATACCTCTACGAGCAAAGAGTCGTCACCAAGCTGGTAGGAATTATGCGCGAAAAAAAAAACCACAGGCTTATAAATTGATGCTCAGCTAAAAACACCACAGATCACGGCAGACTACGTCACAGCCGATCCCTCAGTGGCTGCCTAGCCTCGTGTGTCATTTTAGGCGCATGTGCGCGTTGAACTGAACACATGTAACTGCTAGCGCCCGGTGACACGCTATCAGCGTTATCAGCTGCCATTCTTATCAGCACAAGTGAGGCGGGAGTGGCAGCACTTAGGGGAATCGACGTGCCTTTTCCCCTTTGTTTTCAACAGCGGCTACACGTTTGCGTGATCCAACTCACATTGCCCAAGATAGCACATACATTGAAATAGAAAGTTCATTTCTCTTTCACGTTCTACAAAGCAGTACGGCGAAGAGGAGACACTGAGCAAAAAGCTGCTAAAGGCAGCTTGAGAGAGCACCCAGTGCCCCATGTACACATGATCAGCAATGGGCGGGCATATACAAGATTTTCAGGCCACATTTCTCAACGGAAAAGCAACATATGGAGCGTCCATACACCACAAAAATGACATAGAAAAGAGAAGAAGTGAAATACATAATGTCAGCCAAAAATATTTTACAATAGAAGATTTCATGCCTATTTACAATGTAACAGGAGTGATTTCAAAATATAAACGCATGGATGATAGCTGCTGTCGGGATGTATCTTCTAAACATGCATTATTGTCAGCAAGTATGTTGAGATAGTGAGACACATTGTATGATAAGAACTGTTCGCGATATAAGGTGCGGCAAGAGGGTAGACGCGTAGGTAAGTGGTGTCTTACATTGTGCGCGGGTGTATAATCATGGGCTTTCAATGCTGTTAGTGAAAGTTCGTTATTAGTTATAATTGCATTTTTGTACATACACAATAATTTGAATGGATACAAAATATCACACGTCGGTAGAAATCATTCCTTTTAAGAAGCACTGGAATTTACTGTATTTGCACATGACCATGAAGGCAGCCGTTTTAATGCATGCTAGAAATGTACTTAGTGATAGTGCCAAAATAGGTAGCCATAGCGCTTGGACAAAAAATGAAGCAAGGACGAGGAACGTTATTAATATTTCATTGTCAGTGGGTACGTGCCCGACGCTATCACTCCGGTGCGTTTCAGCAGGAGGAGATCAACACTAATCACAACTTCTTCTGCGTTCTTC
>JABSTT010000443.1:0-12089 GCA_013339685.2 Hyalomma asiaticum | reverse complement strand
CTCTAGGATCACTTGAGAATTTCCTTGTGAGTACAAACATGAAGTCTCACTCATTCAACAGAAACTGTGTGCATTGCACATTGGAAACTGTGGTGAAAACTAGGGCGTGATAGGTTTCTTTGGTGAGGAAGTTCTCGGGTGAACTAGCTTCCTTTAGCATTTCGATGTACTCGAGAAAGAAGAGCTTTAACCAGTGAAGTCCGGGATCTTCTGCATCTGAAAACTGCCTGGTGTCAGGGTTGTTCTGGTGGATATGCTGCTCACAGTTGCTCACATCCATTAGAACAAACCATCTGTGCATCTTCGTCATAAATTCAACTGTAGTTGCAACATTTGCAAACTTGGTGTCACAAGTGTGCCCTGTTTGGTCCTTCAAGAAACTCAAAGCAGCTGTCACAGGAGGTGAAAAAATTGTACTGCTGTTCTTACACCCATCTTCTCAATGTTTATCGGATATACATGTTTTCTTGTGAGAAAACGGACCGGCTTGACCGAAGAGCCTTGCTGCATCCTATATAGGTCCTTCAGGTAGACAGCAATTTCCTGTTGGCCTCCAATTTCTCTGGACAAGAACGGGGAGCGAATGTTTTTGATAATATGGCTCTGACCAAATGCTAGAAACCGGTACCTTGAAGGATCGGCTGGGTGGCGTATCTTGGTTTGAAGATGCCCCTGTGACATCGCCTCCACTGCTGCAACGTTGACTTTGTGGTTGTCCGTTACTAGACGTACAGTATTAAACCCCACCTCCTCTGTCTTCCTAATAACGTGCTGTACTGTCTTAGCAAGCAATTCGCCGGAGCATGCCTTCGCAAAGAAGTAACCCACTGGAATCTTGGAGCTTGCATAAGGAAGGAAGGAAGAGGAAAGGAGGAAAGACAAGGATGTTAGCCAGTGCTGAGACCGGCTGGCTACCCTGTGCAGGGGAAGGAGGGTAAGGGGAATGAAAGATAGCAGAAAGGAGACACAAGAAAGAAGAAAAATAAAAAAAAACACACACACACACACACACAAACGCGACACTGCTTAAAGTCTGTCCCTTAGACCGCTCGCCCGTAAAAATCGCAAAAACGCGTTGAACGCTTTCCGTGCTGACGATGGACCTGGCCAGTGTCCCAAGACTCGTTGCTCGGACAAAGGGCGCCTGTCAAGTCTGTCTATAGCAGCGGTAAGTTCTCTCCTGGGGCCACTGAAACGGGGACACCCACACAGAATATGAGAGATCGTTTCGTCGCAGCCGCAGTTCTCGCACATAGGGTCATTTGCCATTCCAATACGAAATGAGAAGGCGTTTGTGAAGGCAACGCCAAGCCACAGGCGACACAGAAGTGTCTCCTCAGCTCGAGGTATTCCTGACGGAAGGCGGAACTGAAGGTCTGAGTGCCAACTATCGACACGAGCATTGATGAATTCTGACAAATTGCAGATGCGTCGGTCCTGAAGAATGGTATTGCTCTATAGTGGTTATAATCGTAGGCAGATCGGGCGGATTTATCAGCAAGGTCATTGCCGTTGATCCCACAGTGCCCCGGTATCCACTGGTACGTGATGTTGTGGCCTTGCTCGACGGCATGGTGGTGAAGAATTCTTATGTCAGCAACCAGTTGCTCGTGAGGTCCATGACGAAATGGCGATATAAGACATTGAAGAGCTGCCTTGGAGTCTGTGAATATGGGCCACGCATGGGAAGGTTTTGCAATTATGACTTCTACCACTGCATGAATGGCGGCGAGTTCTGCACCGAAGTTGTGAAGTGGGACGCATTGAATCGTATGGTGACAGACTTGGCTGGAATGATCACTGCTCCTGATGCGCTCACAGAGGAAACTGACCCATCCGTGTAAACGTGAAGGCGTCTGCTGTGTTGCTCATGCAGGAACATTAGGGTGGCTTGTTGTAAGGCTAAAGTTGACATGTGGTTTTTCTTTGTAATTCCGGGAATGGTCAGGAGCGCTTCGAGGGGACGAAGGCACCACAATGGTAATGATGGCCTTGCTGGAGGCGTGAAACCCGACGGTAGGACTGCACGATGAGCAGCAATAATGGCGCTGAATTCGGAGTCTGTCTGGCCTAGAAACGGGAAGAGAGGCTAGGTGGTGCGATGGAATTCGGGCGAGATGCCTTAGGTGTACTCGTAGAGCATCCACACGAAGATATGTTGTGATTGGGTGATCACGTGCGACGACGACTGTCGCTGCTGTGGATGCACACTTCGGCAGTCCAAGGCATATTCTCAGTGCTTGAGTTTGAAGCGACTGGATAACACGCACATTAGTTTTACGTGTTCCGCCCAGCACTGGTAGGCTGTAGTGCATGAATCCAAGGAATAACGCGGTGTAAAGCTGTAGCATCGCTCGTACAGATACACCCCACGATTTTCCCGCAAGCAACCTGAGCACGTGGGTGATATTGGTCAACTTCCTTTTGATATGGGAAGTGTGAGGGCTCCAAGACAGGTCGCGGTCTATTATTACTCCGTGGAATCGGTGAGCCTTCTCATACATGATGGCCTGTTCGTTAATTCTAACTACGTAGCGTCCCATGTCCTTGCGTGTGAAGGCAACTAAGGTGCACTTCTCAGATGACAGTTCGAGTCCCCTTTCATGAAGGTAATTCGAGGTTAGTGTGGCCGCTCTCTGAAGTCGGGCCCGTACGTGCACACGTGTCACACCTGACGCCCAGATGCAAATGTCGTCAGCATATATAGAAAGACAGACATACTGTGGAAGTGCATCGACGAGGCCAAGGAGTGCAAGGTTGAATAGTGTGAGGCTCAGGACCCCGCCTAGTGGCACTCCACGAAAGGTGCAATGGTGCGTTGTGGTACCATCCTCTGTTTGTACGAAGAAATTTCTGTCTTTCAAGTAGCTGCAGATCCATTTGTAGACACGGCCGCCTAGTCCAACATTCCCCAGCGCATCTAGGATGGATCCATGCGATACATTGTCGTATGCGCCTTTCACGTCCAAAAATATTGCCGCGGATAGTCTTTTCAGGCTTTTTCCTGTTGGACAGATGAGACAAGGTCCACGACGTTGTCAATAGAAGACCGTCCGAGGCGAAAACCAGCCATGGCATCAGGGTATATGTCAGTAGTGCTCCAGATACCACTCGAGGCGAGTCAGCACCATCCTCTCCATCACCTTTCCGAGGCAGCTAGCCAGTGAAATGGGGCGATAGGAGGCCAAGTCGAAATATTTGCCTGCTTTGAACAGAGGGACAAAGCGACTGGACTTCCACGAAGGAAGGAATCAAACCATGGCGCCACGAGTCGTTGTATATGGCCAGAAGGGCACGCCGACCTGCTTGACCGAGGTTGCTGATCTTCATGTAGCTTATACCGTCAGGTCCAGGTGATGAAGAATGCTTGCATGCAGCCAATGCTGCCTCAAGCTCCTGCAAGGAGAACAGATTGCCCATCCTGGAGTTTCTTGGGACTGGCGTGCTTCTTTGGCTACTTGAGGTGAAAGTGGGCCCTTGATTGGCAATCCTAGCACAGAAATCTTCGGCTACCTCGATTTCACGACGCCCTTGGTGGAGAGCAAGGCACTTGAACGAGTGACGCTGTTGTGGTGATGTTCGCAGGCCGCGGACGACTCGCCATGTCTGAGATGTAGGCTTGTGTGGGTCAAGCGACTCACAAAACGTTTTCCAGCGGAGAGACTGTAAAGCGTTTATACGACGCTTAATCTTCGTCTGCACACGTCTCGCCTCCCTTAAATCGTAAATCGACTTAGTGTGCCGATACCGCCGTTCAGCTCGACGACGGATTGCTCGGAGTCGCTCCAATACCACGTCATGTTCGCAAAATTTTTTCGTCGGTGAAAAATCGTAGGCATGAAGCGTCTCGAGCTACGTTTCTGATTGTCTTCCAAATTGTCAAGAGTAGCCTCTGCATTGTTTTCGCAACCCTGCTCGGTGAGTGACCTGTACTGTGTCCAGTCGATGCATCGAGGGACAGTGTTGTGCGTCGTGCCCAGGCCGTTGACTGTTATGTAAGTAGGAATGTGGTCACTGCCATGGGTTTCGATATCCGGATACCACTGCACCTTATCACATAGGCTTCGTGATACAAACGTCAGGTCGAGGCAGCTGGTATACGTCAGTCCCCGAAGAAACGTAGGACTGCCGTCGTTTACACAGTGCAGTTGATTGTCCGATACAAATGAAAAGAGTCGCCTTCCTCGACGATCCATCTTCTGGCTTCCCCATAATGGATGATGAGCGTTGAAGTCACCAGTTATAATCCACGGCCCAGGTGTCGCTGATAAAAGTGCACCAAGCCTCACAGTGTCTAAACGGCTGTAGGGTGAAATATATACGCCTACAAGCATGACAGTCAGGTGCTTTCTCTTCACTGTCAAGCACACGTACTGGTTTTTATCGTCCGGTGTTACAGCATGTTCTATGTAGGTAAGATCGCACCTGACATAAATGATGACTTTGCTGCAGTCTTTGAAGGTAACAGACTTGAAAGCTTCATAACCAGATAACCCGTTTACGGCACTGTGAAGGCGTGGTTCGCAAATAACAATAATCGGGAACTGATGCCTAAATACGAATGGTCGAATATCTGAAATGCGGGGTCTGAGACCTCGGGCATTCCACTGGAAAATCAAAGCTTCTTTGACTGCTTTACGGAAGGGCTGCAGAGGAGGAGCCATGGCTTGACAGCACCGGGTTCAACGCGTCCAATATTTGGAGTGCACTACGAGCAGCCGGCCTGTGGATGCTAGTTAGAAGCACTCGAAGAGTATTCATGAGAGCCTTTACCATGGCTACGACTTCCTTGTCATGACTATCGCCGCTGTGCCGTTCCGAAGTAATTTTCGATGGTCGGTGCAGCGGTTCTGCTGGTGCATTTTTCGTCGGTAGTGCCGGCCACGCGTCAGTCGGGGCAGTGATACCTCTGTCCTTCTTAGGACGCGTGTTGCTGGTACTCCCAGAGGCTTGCAGTGGTGGGTTGCTAGATTGTGGTAGAGGCGCATCCGTGGGCTTGGCCGTAGATTTAGAACGCCTCCGGCGACGAGAACGCCGACGTCGTACCTTGGCCGCAGCCTCCCTGTGGTCGAACCATCTCTGACCATTTGCCTCAAAACTTGCATCTCCTTCTTCATATATGGGCAGTCCTTTGAAGACGCATCGTGTGGGCCATTACAGTTGCCGCATTTACGGTGTTCTGCTTGGCAAACGTCCGTACTACGCGACTCTGAGCATCGCAAGCACACGGCGGAGTTTGTACACACAGCACCTACACACAGCACCCGTGACCCATCTTAAAGCAATTCCGGCACTGAAGCGGTCTTGGCACAAAGTGTCGCACTGCGTGCTGAAAATGACCGACTTTGACTTGCAACGGCAAGTTCTCCCCATTGAAGATGAGCTTCACACAGCGGGAATTGCCAAGACGACGGGCTTGCAATATGACGAGTCCTTCCGTAACCGGCTTGATCAGAATTGGAAAGTCGCTTTCACTGATGAAAGTGTCGACATCGTATATAACACCTGCCGTGGAGTTCTTGCCGTCTAATATATAGGAACGTACCTTGATGTTCCCCAACAACTTGACGTTGCTCAGTACATCCAGAGCACTGCGCTGCTTGACGTCTATAGCGAGGACATTCTTGCGACTGTTGATCCTCACATCTGAGATTTGACCTGGGGCGAGAGCCTCAAGACACACAGACTGTAGCCTGACGATTCAGCCGGTTCAGGCAATCAGTAGAAGTCAGCGGCACAAACAAAATTGTGTGAACCGGAGGCTCGAGCGTCTTACTTGATGAAGATGCCATGAGTAGTCGTCGTTTCGCTTTACGCCTTGTGACGGGCACAAAGTCGCTGTCATACGAGCTCTCCTCACTCGCGGAAGAATATATGATCGTGTCCTCGCTGTCGGCGTCGTTCGGCTCACCGGAACGCTTTCTCGCGCCAGGTGCAGACGACGTGGAGGGAGCGGGCGGAGACCCAGTTGAGTCCACGTCCATTGCCGCAAGCGCGGAAACGGCGTCTTCAGCAAACACCAAAGAAAAACTGGAAAAATTACAGAGACTGGAACAAGCTGTTCTATGCAGCAATCACTTCTTCGTCTTCCTCGGGAGGCCAAACTTTTTCGAGCTTGCATAAAGTCCACACAGCAAGAAGCACAAGAAGGAATTTGCAAGCTGGCCTTTTTCAGATGCTGGCAAAAGATGATTGAGGTCAGCACTCAAGTCAATGTCGCCAAGAAATTCATCTCGTTGCTTGTGGTACTCAAGCTTCTGCCGTATGCGCATTTCATCCATCATGAGGCTACATAGTCTTGATTGGGGTGTTGTGAGACAATACAGCTCAGCACTCAGCCTTAATTTTGACAAGCTCAGTGAATCCAATCTCCTGGTGAACTTCCGAGGTATATCCTCAGAGTATTTCTGCATGGAAAGGAAAGCAGGTTCTCACTTCTCATATGTTCATGAGATTTTGCTGAGAGGTAGCGCAAAATGGTACATTGCCTAATAGTTGTTTCTGACCATGCAGGCTTCTTGACCTTATAATTAATCACTTGATCCAAAATAATTTTGGCCTTCGTGCACGCAAGCTCCAAGTCTTTGACAACGTGAAGAAACTTGCTGACGTGGCACTGCTCCTTCAGTTGTTCAAGCTCCTTCTTGTACGCGTCAACCGTTGAACGCAGCCTCTCATTCTGTGCCTTTAAGGCCTTTTCTTTCGCACGCCACTTTTTGCTCTGCAGAAAAGACGCTGACGAACTTATCTCATTAGTCTGCGTGCCGAACGACCTCACGGCGTGTGCGGTCTGGCCGGGATGTAGCAGTCTCTCAGCGCTGTTTGATTCAGTCCCCTCTTCGGAATTTTCGCTGGCACGGGACGCGCAGCATTGTTGCATGTAGTCCTGGAATGCGACGCTGCTGTTGTCAGACACGGGCACATCCGTGCAATCAACGGACAATGTTGTGTCCGACACACTCTGTTGCGGTGAACAAACACGAGTGCTGTTCCCAGACGCGCCATTGGAAGTTGATTTTTTGGTGAACATTCGCGTTTCCTTTTATCACTGCTTCTCACACTTCGCGGCTTTGACGGTGCTGGCCTTAGGTAAGAAGGGCATTGGGGGGAAAACACTGGGCCGCATCGAGGAAATGAAGGATGCAGACAGCTGAATAGTCGATGTAGAATTTGGCTGCCAGTTCTTTCTTGATATAACTTTTAGCCATTGTTCCCGGAGTGCTGCATCTGCAGGGATCTCGTGGAACGAAACGCCAGGCTGTTTCTTGATCTGGCTCGAGGTGCAAAAGGGCACTTTCAGAAGGTGTTGGTACTGTGCGTTGTCAGTGCACGTTAAAAAACACCAGGTGGTCAAAATTTCCGTAGCCCTCCACTACGGCGTTCCTCTTCTATCTCTTTCATTCCCTTACCCCTTCCCTAACGGACGCTTAGCCGTGCTCCCGATATGGGCTGCAGAAATTAGCGTCCTTTTCTTAACCACGATCATCATCATCATCTCAAAGTAGAGGAGGCGTTGTTCGAGAACGCGAAACCGCTTCGCGGGGGAAACCGCTTCGACACGCCAACGTCGCCAAGCGGATTCGGACGCCGCTCGTCAACGCGACCACGCCGCGAAATAGTAGTAGCAGTAGCAGCAGCAACAACAGCACTAGTCGTTTGTCATCGTTGTGACTGCTGCTTCCTACCAGCAAAATTTGCTGGGACCAAGCATAGCAATGAATCAGTGGCCAAGCTGTCCATGATTGGAAAGTCACTAGAGGCCAAGTGAGGAATGTGCTTGGCAAACGTGACAAGCCTACCATTGGCCAAGCATGGGAAGCCTATGCTTGGAAAATGCTTGGAAACACCTCCTGCCACAATTGGAACTGCAGTGGAATTCCATGCAATTGCCAAGTGTAGCGTCACCCCATGAACGCTCATCATCACCATCGCTGTTCCACCACCGCGCTAAACGCGCCGCGCCTCTCGCGGAGCTCATGCTGCGTGGCTCGAGGTCGCGAGCCACGACGACGAGGAGAACGAGCTCACGCCCACGGCTGGACTCGACGCTGCAGCCTGCCGCTCCGCTCTGCACTTGGCGAATAAAGAAAGGTAGCGACGACGGCACGGCCTACGTTGGCCGTCGTCACGGCTTCTCGCTTCCTCCCTCGCTACACCAAGCATATTCTGTATATGGAGGCCAAACATTTTGGCCAATGCAATTTCTAGTACTTTTTTTTATTTTACTTTTTTATTTTGGCAACAATTTTATGCCCAGCTAAATTTCTTGTAGTTTTTTTATGGGATACCGTATAAATAGCTAAGCCTGTCGTCGATATGAGGTCCAAGCATTCTGGTCAACGCAATTTCTAGCACTTTAGTTTTTCATCTTGGCCCATTTCATGTCCAGCTTTTTGCTAGGTTTTGGTCAGTCCCACCCAAATAAGTCACACGGCAAATATTTTTAATACTTCATGTTTATTTACACCATGCAATACACCATTGGTCCATTCCTCCTCCTCGAGATTACGTAGTGTTCCTTGAGCTTATTCTTTACTCATGGCACGCCGGCTTTGTGTGCTTCCACCTTCCTCATCAGCTGCAAACATCAGCCACCTTTTTGTAGAGTCCGCAACTGCATCACTGCTACTGAACGACGATGTGTGTTGCACCTGTGAAATACAATTACACAAAATACTGTGAGCCAAATTTTTCTTTTAAGTTGGATGTTGAAAGCAAATGCTCATGCACTCGGTTTCAACATTCCTTCAAAAAAATGCACAGCAGAAATATTTTCTGAAATGCTAGTTGGTTATGCATGGTCACGAGGATAACAGCACATGTACTGACATGAAGGAAACAAGAGCTTATGGAGCGGTGTGTTACATTGTTTCATTATTTTCCACTACCAGTTTATTACTAGGGGTAGCTTCCACATTTGTGTGGGAACCTCATCCATACTAAAGAAAACATGACAGAAAATATGAAGAAAAACAACAACAAATGGCCCACTTAAAGGGGCCCTGCAACACTTTTTCAGCATGATCAGAAAACGCTGCCGATCGGTAGTCGAGGATCCTGAGAACACACGAGTCAAACGCTATAGCGCAGCACGCGGCCTGGAATTTACAATTAATTCTCAAAGTCAGCCAGAAACCATTCCCTCTTCTCTCGACAAATGATGCCACAGACATAATAGACTTTAATATCACCTCTTGCAGCCATTGGGCGATGGCTCCAGCTCAATCTAAACCTGAAAACAGGAGCCGGTATTAAAAATGAAAGCCAAGGTGCACCAACAGCAACAGTTCAAACGGTTACATGGACTGCACTTTAACTGAAATGAGCGAGTGGTCACACTTCTCAGCATGGGGCAATTAAAAGATGGCTGCTTGGGATGGGCAAATAATGGTTTTATTTTTATCCCCTGCACACAAGTTATCCACAGCCATTTAGCGACCTGCAGACATCAGTGCCGGCATGCACTTCGTTCACGCCAGAGCACACTTTGTCTAGACAGCGTCTATTTTTTGCTACTAATTGTAAATTTTATTACATTATTCCATTTAGCTCACGGTCAAAATATCGCTGCAAACTGCCAAATTCACCGATAACTTCTTGACTGCATCCTTGATAAATGCCGGCATACCCTTGCAATTTTTTAATAAGCGACGACGATCAGCTTAACAGTAGCGTTATTATAAGCTCACGATCGCACAGATAATGAAGACGGTGCATTCACCTGAGACCTCCAAGTAGCATGACCGACACCGAGCACGCATCGCACACGAGTGCACATGCGTTTTCAGCGCTGCTAATCGTAGAGCGAATCTCGTTAGTTAATTCTCGCCTATATGAGTCGCTACCATAAACCGTGGTCAAGGGAGTCAGCACTTACGTGATACTGTTAAAAATTGAGCGTGTACAGGTGCGATGCATTTTGCACTGTATACACATGCATGTACTACATACGTATACGCACACATAGGCATGGCGCGAACGGAAGATCGTCCGTTGAACTAATTTTGTATCGCACATCGTTTTTCCCGAAAACGGTGGATCACTCACTAAAAATCGAGGCTAATTGAATTGGTGCTAGAACGCCGTATCTAAAAACGCTTCGCATGTTTCCGCCGATAACGTGAGAGGCGCTAGGAATACATAAAGACATCAGCGATTTACGTCTCAGCACCTCGTCACCAAATTGCACATTGCATTGAGCGAAAAGAGCAATAAAAAGACCGCTGAAATTTACTCACCTTTCATTTCAACGCAAGCTTGTCGCTCATAAACCGTACCGTGTGAGCAACGCACGCAGAAGAAACGCGAACAGGTAGGAGTCGCGGGGGGAGTCGGGAAAAAACCCGCGCGCTGTAATACAAACATGTACATGCCAATACATGCTTAAAGCTTGATCAAATGCAATAAATTTGACGATCTATGTACAATTACATAACTGCTTAGCAACTGCTGTACTTTGCGAGTTCGGGAAAAGCGCCTGTTCGGATGCTCTTTCATGAACTATCTTTTTTGAGCGCAGTACCACTATATAGCAGCCGACGTGCATGGTGCGCGGGAAGCGTCGCAAAACTCAAACGTCGCAAACGTTATGTGCAAGTCTGTATGATTCTCTAGATAAAGAAAGAAATGAAGTAATCAGTACAGCAACTAGCGCTTACTGACCGCAAAAGTACACGTTTCCGGTCATTCCGGTACAGCTGAAATTTGTGCACATCGTACAGTACAGCCACGCTTCCGCATTTCTTTATTTCTTTTAAATGCGAAGCATTTATTAGCGCACTTCGGCGAGTTTGAGCGTATCTATCTATCTATCTATCTATCTATCTATCTATCTATCTATCTAGCCGCCTACGATTTTGTGCTCTTCTGACCGTTTCGCTAATCGGATGTTTACGAAAATTGGTATGCCACATCATGACTACATGACGAGCATAAATGGCAGGTCATAACATGAAAATCATGATATGCATGTCATGAGCGGCATGATTTACATGCCACGGTCTTGGTGCTCTCCTGGCCGTTTCACTAATGGCATGTATGCGAAAATTGATATGGCACAGCTTGACTGCCTGACGAACATAAATGGCAGGTCATAACATGAAAATCATGATATGCATGTGATGAGTGGCATGATTTTCATGCCACGCTTTTCGTTAATGGGACGTATACGTAAATTGGCATGCCACAACGTGACTGCATCAAAACATAAATGACAGGTCATAACAAGAAAATCATGACATGCATGTCATGAGTAACATGGTTTACATGCGACGATCTTGGTGCTCTCCTGGCCGTTTCTTTAATGGGATGTTTACGAAAATTGGTATGCCACAACATGACTTCATGGCGAACATGACTGACAGGTCACAACATGAAAATCATGATATGTATGTCATGGTCGACATGATTTACATGCCACGCGTTTCGTTAACGGGATGTATACGAAAACTGGTATGCAACAATATGACTGCACGACGAACATAAATGACAGGTCATAACATGAAAAGCATAACATGCATGTCATGGGTGGCATGATTTATATTCCAGGCGTTTCGTTAATGGGACGTATACCAAAATTGCCATGGCACAACACGACAGCATGACGAACGTAAATGACAGGTCATAACATTATAATCATGACACGCGTGTCATGACCGGCATGATTTACGTGCCATGGTCCTGGAGCTACATTGCCGTTTCGTTAATGGGATGTATGGGCTCCGTCTGCTTACCAGAGGGCGCTACGTAGCTCTCGTCTAACGGCTCAGTATCGCTGACAATGGCCGCTTGGGTCGCACGTATGAGACGCGCGCGCACGGTGGAAACCGAGGCGACAGCGACACGCGCGTTTCTTCGCTGCTTTCCGGGCGTGCTGCGAACCACACGAACGCTCGCGGCGTCGCCCTTTGGAACAGGAGGAGGAGAAAAACTTTATTTATCCCAGGAGGGAAAGGGACAGTGGCGGAGGCAGCGGAGAAACCTACCCTGCGTAGGTATCCGCTATCCTCTTGGCCCAATCCAGGATCTGGTCCTGGACCTCGGGCGCCGAGCTGCGCATAGCAGCCTCCCACTGCTCCTTATTATTAATA
>JABSTT010000442.1:0-11075 GCA_013339685.2 Hyalomma asiaticum | reverse complement strand
GGCGCCGCTCCGTAGAGTAGATAGGATTCTAGAGGAGAGAGAGGGAACGTAGGATAGGAGAGAGGGGGAGGGTACGCGCATGCGCTGCGGGGGCGCGGGACGCAGGACGGAAGGAGGAACGGACAAAGCCGTCGCCATAAGCTGCTTCGCATCTAAAAGAAATTTTATGATCCGCAGATGCCTTGAAAACTCTGTTACATCTTTGTGTAAGCTCGAATCCATTAACAGCCTTATTTGTGGGGAAGAATGTTAGACCGCGTTCTAGAAGACCTATTTCAACAATATTTAGGCTCTGTGGTATACCACAGAGCCTAAATGCAGAAACGTATGGTTCCATCCTTTTTCGCTAACATCACGGATGACGCCTACGGACTGTATAGACGGTTGGATGATGTCGTCGCGCCGCATTTCGTCGACTTGATGCTTGATGGCCTCGCGTTCCCGTGCCGAAACTCGGTAGGGACTCTTATGAAGAGGACGGCCATATTCGTCGGTTATGATGTGGTGTGCGAGTGGTCTGACGAAGCGGCGACGACGATGAGAAGCAGTCCTCGTATTGCTGGAGCAAGGCCTTGAGTTTTTACTGTTGTTGCCTAGAAAGATCTTGATTGACGTCGAAAGCGGGTGCGGATACTGCGGTCCTCGTTAGGGGTCCCCTAGAATCCGTGAGGGCGAAGGGATTGCTTAATTCCACATATAAGTCTACGTGCGCGACCGTCCTACCTCTATTCATGTCCCTGTATTCGTTGCTGATGTTTGTCACCTTTACCTTGGTTTCACCATTATACAGCTTGGCTATGCCACATCTGACAGTTCAGCAGCAAATACTGGCCGCCCTCGATGAGCCCTTGAAGTGGTGAGTATTTTGGTGACGACGGCAATGCACTGCGCTTCGGCGGAGCGGTTACCTGCTCTTCTGTCACATCCAATGCATTGTAACCGACGTTGCTATCTGCCAGCATTCATTATCCGTGAAAAGCATTATTGGCCTAGATCTTAGGTCGATGACTGTGCCGACGTTAGTCCAGGAAAGGCATGCGTAAGATGGCGTCTCTCGAGCTGCTGAAGGACCACAAAGCTCACCGAACAGGTCTGGCTGTCAATCGTGACTCTTGCCGTGTACGTACCATTCAGTGTTATAAGGCTCCCCCTGCTGTTCGGATATCTGGTCCTTCGCAGGCAATGTTTAACTTCTTCAACTTCGCGGCAAAACGACCACTGATGACAGAGTAGCCGACTCCGTTACCAAACAGAGCGGTGACGCTGCAGCCATCGCTAATCACGTCGCGGTCGGTGGTTTGTCGTCTGGCGTTGCGGTAAGGTCGTGGCGTCGGATCACGGCTGCGTCGGCGCACTCCGCGGCTGCTATGTCGCGTCAGCAAATCTTTCCGCAGCGAAGTGTTGTCGTGAAGGCTCTGGCCAGGTGGATTACTGAGATGACGTGGGGAGGGTACGTTTATTGCGGTCGCCGTCATCAGCAGGTGGCGGCGGTGGCAGAGGAGGATTGGGTATTGGGTCGAGTAGCAACCGCACCCCCATCAGTTGCTGCCTTTAGTTTCCCGGATAGGGGCTGGAAGATCTGACCTGGGTTGAACCGGTGTACTGGCCGCGATCCGGGAAGATGTAGCGGCCAGAGGAAGGTGAACGAAATAGTCGTCGTCATTGCCACTGCTCTCCGACGATGTAGTCCGCGATGCTGCGAAGAAATTTACCTCGGCGCTGACGCGGCGCATTCACGTCGAACCCACGCAGAACCATCTCCTGGTACTGGCAATAGTGGTAGGTATGGCCCGCTTCTCTGCAGTGGTATATATTGGGAAGTGGTTGGACACGCCATACGTCGATTTTCCTTGGCGGGTAGCGCTGTAATGCCGGCGAGCGGAAAGAAGTTGGAGGTGGCGGCGGTGGCTGGCGATCAAACTGCGGTGGCGTTAGCTCCTGGCGAGGGTGAGGAGCGACGGCAGCGCGGCGTGCAGGCAGCTGCGTAGGTCATCGCCTCCGGTTGGGGATTGCGTAGGTTCGAGAACAGGCATGCAGATATTGCTGTAGTTCCTCGCGAGCAATGCCTTCAAGGTAGGCTAAATGATGCTGAGATGACGGGAACATCCAGTGCACTTCCTCGAGAACAATAACCCTTAGGATGTCGCGTAGGTCATGGCAGCCCAATCCTTGGACTTAACCGGTGTCTGGGTTCGCGCACCAATTTTACTGGTCTGTGCGCACTTCAACAGTCTTTTCAATGGTCGTCGCCTCGGAGAGGAGCTCATGGACCGTCTTCGGTGGGTTCCTTATTAGTCCGGCGAATAGCTCCTGCTTCACTGTTCGCATGAGCAGGTGAATCTTCAACTCAGACATGTCGAGGTCGACGTAGCGGAAAAGTTACTATTTATTTATTTATTTCACTCATTTATTTACGTCATATCTTCCGTAAAGATTGTAACGTTTTCATTCGGGAGCTGCACCCGAGTCGGAAGCACTCCGGCTATTTCGTAGCGCATGACGCTTGCAAGGTTTTCAATGAAGCTGGACGAAAGACGTTGGAAGTTCTGAGCGTCGACTTTCGGTTCTCATACTAGGTTCTAGCAGCGTCTTTTAGTTAGAAGTAAACATGGAGCAGCTTATCTTTCACGTCCGACTTGTTAAAGGCTGCGACGCGGTCGTATTTGTCGAGCCAGCTTTCCGTGTCCTCGTATGAGGATCTCCGGAATGCAGGCGACTGTTTACGATGCTGCATAACCACGCTTGCCGGAGACTCTGCTGCCGTCTTCGTGGATGCTACTTTCGCCGTAGCCTTCGTCTTAGTGTCCTTGTCGGCAAGCATCCGGTATTCTGTGGTAGTCCTTGCTGAGTGCAGCTAGCTCGAAGTGCCTGGTTGGAGTCGTCCTCTTGTCGGTGTGGGCTTGGCCACGGCTTGGGGGCGTGCGGAACATTTACCGGGAAGGACCTCCACCAGACGTCACGTGGTGGGGAAGATGAAGCACGCAGCATAACTAAAGATGTTTTCTGTAGAACCGTTTATTGGGCGAACCTGTGCTGACGAAAGGAAGCAAATCACAGTGCGAGACAGTAGGGGCATGAGAAGTCGGTCGAGAGTAAGAACTGACAAGCGACGAAATGTGTTGCCTCTTATACACATGTCAAACGCGTTCTCGCACATGTCTGAGATTCTAGAAGGCACTAAAATGTGCGCGTCAGCCATGCAAAGTTTGAAGAACGGTCGACATGCTTCCCGAAGTGACATGCAACATAAATGCAGCCTGCACTGCACGCAAGAGAAAGTGGTGGCGTCGCTCCCCGCAAACAACCAAAACATGCGCGCGTGTCACTGGAGAGGGATATCGGCGTCCCCCTTTAAAAAAAAAAGCACATGTCAAAAAATATCATTCTCGAGGGCGCATGCAAGATACGCGCGGTATGTGTTGCGCGTCAGGATACATTTTCTTGAAACCACATACAAAGAAATTTTTGTAACTGAAGCTGCTGCAATGTCTCTTTTTTTTTTAAGGCGGTGTTCATTTCTTCTATGTACGTCCTATTGACAGGCTGAAATACAATATCTTTGCTCTTAGCTATAGTAAGTATGAGCTTCTTTTGATGAAGCAATCATGTTTGTAGAAGAATTAACCTGAGACGAAAAGTGTTCCTGACACTGCAGCTGGAATCATCATTCGTGAAGACTAGGTTCTTCATATATGATCAAAAATCGGACGTACGCACTGCACGCCTGATTGGTGTGCCATGAGCTTCGGTTGTCCATCGGCGCGCTCATGGCTAACTATAGCAAACCATTGGTGCGAATTCACGGCTGAATCGCATTGCAACTGTCAACATGATAGGCTCTCCCCTTCACAATCGGCTTTGACGGTCATAATAATGCAACAAAACTATCGTAATCTTATGGGATGACACATACCACCTACAGGAAAAGAAGACGGGACCATCTGACGCGCGGCTCTCCACCATCTTGGTTGATGCTGTGCGCCTCACTGTAAATATACCTGTCAATAGTCTTCCGCTGTGTTAATAACGTAGCGTCTTTGTAGTGGAGATGCTGGGTACCGTGCTGGGTAGTCATTGCCATTCCGGGCTTGTCAGACGGCGAATGCACGTCGCCTTCACCTGCCCCTTCCGCGGTCCACATGACGTCCACTTACGTGGTCCCTCCTCCTGCTCGTGCTCCCGGAGTCTTTTCTGGCCAGGATGGGGTGGAAGTCGACAAATGGCTCAATCTTTCTGGACGAGTCAGCACCTGCAGCAGGTGGGCCCTGACAACCTTGCCAACGTTCTGTTATACTTCGATGGCGCGTCCCGGGTGTGTTTCGACATGCACGAAGCTGACATTACTGGCTGGCAACCGTTTAAGACAGATTCATGACCTTTTCGGTGACAGCACCAGTAGGTGGCTAGCGGTGTTTAGCCTACTTGCGACCAGTGCACAAATATCTACGAGTCGAGCCTTACGCTTACTTATTTATACAGTACTGCTAGCCTCTAGCTGAGGCTGTAAGCAGGAGTGGGAGTAACAGGTACAAAATAAAGTGAACAAATCAAGATACAACAATCGTGTCACTAGAACTTGAAAAAAGAAAGAAATGAAAGAACTCTCAAGACGTACAAAATACAAACCGTAATCGCAACTTTTCAAGCACTGGTATGTGCAAACTGATTGCAGAGAGATATGACAGTACTTCTGTTTACATAAAAAAAAGAAAAAAAAAGCAAGCGGATACGCGACAGTCGTACACGTCAACTAAAGGGGTTAAAAGGGTTATAATGCACTCTAAAGAAGAATGAAACAGATAAGTGTAAGGCATATGGACAGCGTTTGAAACTACAATGGTCGTAAATGATTGTAAAAGCGATCACACCTCAAGAATTTTTACAAAAGAATCAGTAGTCCGACATTCCACTACACTGGATGGAAGGCGGTTCCACTCTCGAATTGTCTTAGGAAAAAAAAGAGTTTGCGAAAGTTTCAGTGCGGCAGGAATATTCTTTTATTTTTTTATTATGATGGGACCGGGTGGCTCGCTTGGACACTGGTTCTACGTACGTTTCCTTGTGTACACCAAGTTTTTCATGAAATAGCAGGTGCATGAATTTTAATCGGTCTCGTTGGCGCCTCTTTTGTAGACATTCGAGACCTGCTTTCTTTACCAAGGCACTCGCAGAAGTTTGCCAGCTATAAGAACGAAATACAAACCGAGCCGCTTTCTTTTGGACAGATTCTAGTTCTTTTTATGTTGCCTTGAGGGTATGCGTCCCAAACTATCGACGCATATTCTATTACAGGACGGACTAAAGTTTTATGTGCTATTAATTTGACCTCGTGTGTACATTGTCGCAAATTTCTTTTTAAATAACCAAGTTTCCGCATTCTATCGCGTTGGTTGACGAGCACATGCCTGAGACCGAGAATGTTTCTGACGTGCTGAATGGTATGGCAGACGAGGCGTTTAACCTGCTTGTTCACAGAAACTTCTGTACCGTTGACACGATGATCAAGCAGTGCCGGCGAGCCGAACACGCCGAGGTGCGCTGTATGAGCTTCATGCAGCTTCCCAACATGGGCGCTACTTCCCCAAGCGATGCAATTCGCCAGCCACCCGCGTATGACATCAAACGTATCGTTCGTCGCAAGCTTGAAGTAGCCTTTCAGGCGCCTGTTTCACCTCTTTCATCGATTGTTTTCACAGCGCAGTCCAGTGACCCATAGGAGCCATCGGTATCGCTCATTCAGGCTGTGTTCAGGGAGGAGTTCGCTAAGCTTAGCTTAACACTAGCGTGCCTCATGACTTATCTTGCTGCTCGCTCTTACTCCACAGGACCTGCTTGTCGCTCCTTTATTTCTTGGCCCTTCCGTAATCCGGCGAAATTGAGAACACCCGACGACCAGTCCATCAGGCCGGACATAATCCTTGTTGGTGCCGTCGCCATTGGACCTACCCTCCTGACCAGACCTTTCCTCCCTATATGCGCTCTATCGGCTCCAAGCGTTCGCCTGGTATTCCTACTTACTCCTGGTTCACGCCCAGAAGTGTTTTTCTACTGATGCCACTTCTGTTCGCCACTACTACTCCCATCCCCACGAAGTCGCCAGTCCCGCTTCTCGCAACCTCGCCGCTTTTACTCTCCGACCTCCTCTGGATGCCCGCAGCCCGAAAACTAGATTGTGCAGCTTATGGAGGTGAAGGTCCAGTGCCCTCGTCTCCGGAAATACTCTGCTGACACCCACAACGCGTCATAGCCGTCTTGTAGTAAAAGTGTAAAATATTCCTGTAATCGCCCTCATCGGCACCAGCGCACACAAATCCATTATGAGTGTCTCTTTACGCCGCCGTCTGCACAAGGATATGAAACTGTCTATGGCACGGACCATACATGTTGCCGATGTTAGTGCCGTTCAAGTGGCATCACGCATGTAACCACTGCGAGTCGTCACACTGTTGTCCTTTATGCCGTCCTTCCTCGCTTTCCACATGGTGACATACTGGGCCTTGATTTCATTTGCGCTCACTGTGCCTTAATTGACTGCTCCTGCGGTATCCTTCACCTCGATCTTACTATGCTATCAGATGCTCCAGAAATGCATGCTAGCTGCTTCAGACCCACCACTGTTCGCGTGCCATCGTGCGCCGTCACGTACGTGCGTTTGTTGTCGACACCATCCGTCCCTGACCGCGAGTACATCAATCCTATCTATACGCGACGTACGACTTACGCGAAGTGTTGCCCTGCGACATTTCGCCGCCACACTAGCCGATAACAGCCTTTTCCTTCCGCTCCTAAATATGGGGCTGCCCCCCCCCCCCCCCCAACTGCTGCCCCAACAGATGTCACTTTGCCTACTCGCTCCAGTAACTTACCATGATGTCGTGGTCATCATGTCAGGGATGCCAAGAGAAATGAGACAAAGGGAGAGAAATGGGTGGAATGCGAACAAGGCAAATCGATGAAGAAGCTATAGGTGCGTGTGGGGACGGCATATTGGAGGACTGGCGCGCGCGTGGCAGAACGTGATGTCCAGGACGGTAGAGCTCGGGGAAGACGGCGTAAGGTTGGGCAGCCGCGGTCGTTCCGCAGTACTGCAGTGCTTCGAGAGCCCGCCTTAGTTCCAGCCTCGGCGAGCTGTCGTCCATTTGCTCCGGACGACCAGCCGGCCGACAGTGCATTGAGCCGCCGGGACGCATCAGGACTTGCGCCGCCGCCCGTGATCAAGCAAGGGCTCCCTGCCGCCCATCCGTCCCGCCAAGTTCTCACAGGCTGGAGTGGACTGGGCGTCCCAGCAGTGCCAGCCTACACGCGTCTCATTCTACCAGATGTGGACGACGTCCGAACAGCTCCCCGCCTGTGAGGAGCACTCTGCGACATCTGTGGAGACGACAGAAAAGATAGACGCGACGAGCAGCAGGCCGGTGTTAGCGCGTTTGATCGACAGTGTAAGCAGGGGATGCTTTACATCCCGTTCTTCATACAGACGGTAATGTACTTCATGTGAGGGACGCATGTAGGACTTAGCAGGGGTAGGACTTGTTAGTTCTTTTGTAGTTGCGTCGTATTTATCTCCTTGCTTGTGGGTGATGAAGTATCAGTTTGTGTGGAATGAAGGTTGCGTGTGTGTCAGCCTTTTTGCCTTCGTGAGTTCTTTCCGCTGACTTGAGCAAACCGTGCCAGCCTCTACGTGCATCATGGCAGCGTTTCCGAGCCTGCCAGGATCCATTTAATTTGGTCTCGTATCTTGGACTGTCGTGAGCAGTGGAATGGACCTCGAACTTTTGACGGCGGCTAGACGGGGTGCGGGCTTGTCCGCAGAAGATGTCATGCAGTTTTACCATGAGGAACAGAAGAGATTGAGACGGGAGCGGGCAGAGGGCGCTGGAAGCTGAGAAAGAACAGGCGATAGAGAAAGCAGCGGGTGAGCGTTCATATAGGAATCTGATGATAGAGGAGATAACCGAAAAAAATCGTAGTTAAGTGCACTGAACGGTGGTGAAGGAGCAGTAGCGACATCAGATATGGCACCCCAGAAGGTAGACAAAGTGTCCTCAAAGTTTATCGCGGCGTTTAATGAAAGGCGAGACGACCTAGAGGCGTATATTCAGCGCTTTGATAGGCTTGCCGTCGCACAAGGGTCGCAAAAGGTTGACTGGCCAACTGGGCTAAGAATGTGACTTGTGGGGGGAAGAGCTGACACTCTTCAGCTGGATACCAGCAGTTCACGCGCTCAACTATGACAAGTTTAAGGTTGTTCTGTTGCAGTGGTTCCGACTGACTGCTGAGGGTTCTAGGGAAAACTTCAGAACTTCTTAGCGCCAAGAAAATTACACCGGCCTATAGTTTACGTCACGCATCTTTAATTATTTTGATTGGTGATTGGAGATCGGAACAGTTTTTGGCATCCTGTCATGCAGGAGTCACTTTTTCGTAGCAGCACATCCTGAAGATGGCGGCAGAGATGACAGAGCATGCTGACCGGTATTTGCAAGACGCAGGACCGAAGAACCTAAAAGAGAGGAAAGAAGCGAAGGGGACGGAGGAGAAAGAACAGACTCGAAGCACCGCCGAAAGTTTTCTGTGTAGTAAGGCAGGACATCGAGCGGCAACTTGTCAGCTGCGGCGTACGCATGGTTCATCATTTCAGTGCGGCAGCTGTGGACGCAGGGGGCCCAGTAGGAACGTGCAGAGCTAGGCCAGAAAATTAGACGCCTTGCGTGGCTACATATGACAGCCCTGAGAAACATGACCACGTGAACCTGCTGGAGAAGGAATGTGAGGGCAAGACCAGTGCGGTTACTATGTCCAAAAGGTCAGATGACGCAGAGGCGTGTATGCCAGTGGTAACGGCAATGCTATAGAGACGAGAAGCATCTGTTTTTTGAGACACGGAGTTGAATGCTGTGATGTTAAGGTGGTCCGATGTGCCAGAAGCACGTATATCCGGGACAGCGAAGAGAGTCCTATTGGCGGATGAAACGGCGGCGAACGCCTATAGCAGGAGTCTGGCTCTTTACTCCTTATTACTGCTGATGGATGGAAGCCAGATGTGTACAGAATGCACTGTACGATAAAATTTAGTCAATGTACTTGGCGTTAGAGGAGTGGACTATCCAGAGTCCTTGTAGGGCGCCCCCACTACAAAAATGGTAGACACTATGAAGCATCAAGCGACTGAACGCGGGGATAAGGACGGCAGTAGAGGCCTGGATGCAGCCACACAGTAAGCTACCGTATGTTAAGCTGAAAATCCCGCAAAGAACCAGAATAAGGAAAAGGACGACAAAAAGGATACAACAGAGTCGATATTGAACGTTACTGCCACTGAAATGAGAGAAAAACAAGAAGCAGACTGCGCATTAAGACGTTTTTTCGAAGTAGACCCATTGTTAAAAGAGCAGAGTCCTGCGTAAATTCTATGTTGGAGCATTGCTGTATTGAGTACCGAAGACATACCTTGGACGAGAGAAACGACTAGTACTGCCAGCAGAGCTTCGAAGGGCGGTTCTCAATCTCGCTCACGTCTCTGTTATTGCGGGGCACCAAGGAGTAAGGAAGACGACCAATGTAGTAGCAGAAAATTCAACAGAAGGGTTCAGCAGTAACAGAATATCTGATTCTCGACATACATGCAAAGTGGTTTGCATGTATTAAATGGTTTGTCCGATATTACGCCAACTGTCACAGAACCACGCCGAAATAGCAGGTATCAATGGTATCAGAGGAGGTACGGCTTGTTAATTCTTTTGTTGAGTCGTATTGACTTCCGTGCTTGTGTGTTGAATTATCTGTGTGAAATGAAGGTTGCGTGTGTGTCACCCTTTCTTCTCTTCGTGAGTTCATTCTGCTGACGTAACTGAAACGTCCCGGGCGCCGTGTATATCGTGACAGTCACTATAACTAAGTCTGCCTATGCTGAAGTTCCGCATTCATCAGATTCTGACTACACCATTTTTCGAAAAATGATTGGATCAAACCTTCTACCTCACCAGGCTGACGCTCTCTGTCATGTTTTGGCTTCCTAATCGGACATTTTCGACATCCATGACATACCGCTGGGGCAGCCTAAGATCGCCACCGATCGAAAGAGCACAGGTGAATTCCCATCCACCATCGGCCTTACCGTGTATCCGCATCTGAGCGAGAAGTGATTCAGAAAGAACTGGAGAAAGTTAGAGCCTCCACGAACTTCCCCGTGCAACGCTCTGCCCATGAGATTCGTGGTTTCCTGGGACTGTGCTTATACTTTCGCCATTTCGTCAAAAAGATTGCGACACTCGCACGCCCCCTTACTGGCCTTCTCAAGCAAGACGTTTCGTTTTGTTCGGGTCCTCTACAAACGCGCGCATTCTCTCAGCTAATCGCCGCTCTGATGGCTCCACCTGTCCTCGCGCATTTTGACCCAGCTGCTTACAAGAAATGCGCATTGATGCTAGTGGGCACTTCTCGGTGCAGTCGGTGCAATTTTGGCGCACCAAGATATTGAACGTGTCATTGCTTGCGCCAGTCGTCTTCTGTCGATATCTGAACTCAACTACTCGATTACGGAACACGAACGTCTGGGCGGTTTGGAAATACCGTTCTTAGCTGTATGGCCATTCTTTCCGTGTTGTCACTGACCATCATGCTATCTGCTTGCTATCTTCACTGAAAGACCCTACTGGACGACTTGGCTGCTGGGCGTTACGCCTTCAGGAGTACTCTTACTCGATTGCGTACAAGTCTGGCTGCCTCCATCTGAACACCGACTGCTTGTCGCGCTACCCTGATGACCCTTCAGACGTATCAGACATCGTACCTAGCCCTTTGTCATGTCTCTACCTCGGTACCTCGGAACGCCGCGATGCTTCCTTGCGTTAGCTCACTGGCCGCCTCAAAGCTGCACCAAATGATGCCTCATTGCGCATGTTAGTCTTTTTAAATGGCACACTTTACCGCCGTAATATCCAGCCCAATGGACCTGAGCTTCTCGTTGCACCTAAATTCGTGTGCTCAACGGCCGTCTATCAAGTTCATGATGAACCGACTGCTCGACACCTTCGTGCACATCAGGCACCATATTGGGCGCCGAATCCCCTGGC
>JABSTT010000441.1:0-11228 GCA_013339685.2 Hyalomma asiaticum | reverse complement strand
TACAATGACACGTAATGGCGTATTTACGCAACAGAAAATATAGCAAGGAGTCGTTCACAAGGAGTAGTGAAGGATGTTTTGCACAATGCCATAGGTGCTCTCACTCGTTCTGAACGGGACTTGCTACTTTGTCGAGCCTCGGTAAATTTCAAATGGTTGTCAATGTACTGCTGTCAAAGATATCTCGAATTACCTACCAACTGCTTCTCTCATGCGGGAAGAAGGTTCGCCTCTTGGTTATTGCACTTGCTCACTTGTTTACGACCACCAGTTGTGTTATTGTGATTGTGTTATTGACATTTTTGCTACTTTTATTACAATTATTTGCATAAATAACCTACTGACCCTTTGAGGACACCTAAAACAGGTTAATGACTGATGAAAAGAACAAGGAGCCGTGAAACTAAATGCTTTTAAAGAAACGAGGCGACTTACTCTGAAGCCCACTGCTTCGCACCATTTTAGTACCAATAAAATTGCGTTTCATAGGCGACCGCACAATCCTCAAGGCACCCTATTATATATGCCCTCATTGGTGAGGGCATATAATTTTGCCCAGTTGCAAGCACTTCACCATTTCAATGATGCTTGCAAATAAAGTTAACAAGTACAGCTTCAGTTGCCTGAAAATATTTTATATACTTTGGATAGTCATCACCTTCAGTATGTTGGATCTTTATATATGTTGCACCATAGATACTTAACTGTTAACGATGATAACAAGCCGACTCGTTTCATTTCGAGCACCTACAGCTATAAGTCGAGTGTAAACTCTGAAGTCAGGCTTAAACTTTCGTTCAAGCTTGTCGACGTTGGAGGTGACATCGGCCTGTTACGGTTTAATGATGTCATTCAACTGCGAGAGTAGTAGCGTCTAAAACAACCTTGTTCCACATTTACATAGTTTTCACTATAATTCCCGTTGTGTGTCAACGTGTGCATTTAGTAACTCTAGATCTGTGTGTGTTCTCTACCTATGGCATTGTTTCCCGGACGACATACAGGTGTATAACCTCTCATTGTAACTATGATATGTTCCACCCAAGTCTAGGCAGTTATGTTGCTAACGAAGGCGACTCTATGTTCTCCTTAGCATTTTTGGTATCCCTTTTCGCAAAGTTACGAGGTACACCCAAAGAAAAGAAAAAAATAACTGAATGTTCGGTTCTTTGCTCTTTGTCCTTCGTTCCGTTCTTTCGCAAAGATAAAAGCCTCCCGTCTCATTATTTCGCCAGTCTCACTGTATCTCTGCACTATTTCCCGAACACTCGCATTATTAAAAATATGCTCTTCACGCTGCGGTAAGGTTACGAAAGACACTGTGTTAAGGAGGACGCTGTGAAGAAGTAGTACACTGCAAGCGCAGGTGGAGATTCCGGAGTTAAGGGGGGGGGGGGGGGGGGCGGTCGTAACTTCCCTACATACTATTTCTGATGAAGTCGATTTCAGGCTGGCTTAGCAGAGTGGTGCTTGAACAACGCGCGTGCTCCGATTTTCGGCTATCGTGAAGGCTTCCAGAATTTCGCGCCTGTATTTATTTATAGATTTTTCAAAACCTGTACATTTTTCTAACATTGCACTGCATCCAGACTTCCTGCAATCCGTGGCTGAGGTTGCACAATATTGCTGTTTGCAATTGTATCAATGCTCAGTGAGCGTCGCCGATTATTAAATTATTATCATAATATTTGCACCTCCGCAGGTACAAGTACTGTCATATTGACTACAGTACCTGACACTTGAGGGAGTTTTGGCGTCATGCTACGCATATATATGCGTAGCAAAAAGACGTGCGTACAGACCAAAGCATCAATAAAAACATTAGTTATACAACCCTGACACGACTTTCAACACCAAATGTAACAGAAAGTTAACGTATGGAAAATGAGGCCATTTGCAATGCGTTCCCTCTAAAGGTAACCCCAATTATAAGAATGAGAAAAGCGTTTCATTTTTGTCTGACCTACTTGCATCCGTGCTTCGTCCTGAAATAGAGCTATATAAAGACGCGCCATTTACTAACACAGAGGGGTTATAAATTCGCCACTCGACCGCCTACGCAGGGGATAGGAAAAGTAGGACCCCTACGGTAAATGGACTTACATTTTTTAAGCGATTTTTTTATCACAATCAACACACTAAGGTTTATGTTTGTTTAGAGAGGCCCGACAGCTGTGTGATGTAAAAAAAATTGACGGAAATGTGCTCAGTGATTTGCCATTGACGTGGCCACCAGGAAAGAAGGGGATCAAGCAGCTAAAATAACTGGAAAGTGCATCAACGCCAACCGCCGTGATAAAACCACTGCATAAAAAAATGGAAAGAAAGAGGGTTATCGAAAAGAGTATTTTATTCTGCATCTTAAATCTCTATCTTCATTCTTGAATCGATTTTACGCTGCTTTCGTGACTACAGCTGAAAAATATTTAGACGGAGTAAAAGCCATTGTTACCCAACTTTTGCATGTATATGCTAAATATAGCTATATCTAGGCTATCCTATAATTTTTAACGTGTTGAACATTTTGGTTCCAAGGAGACAGTACCTGCGGTTCTTCATAAATGCAACAATCACTAAAAGTGGCCAACTTCTACAGATGATCACAAGAAAGTCACCTCGAGTATTGATTAATTTCTGACTGAAATTGTGATTAATTACGGCATGTATTTATTATGCCGTTAAGGAAGCATTAAGTAACGGAAGGAGGACTTGCGGAGGCGAAAATAAGAAATGAAGCTACCGTTTCGTGAACTTTAGGCCCCTTATCACTGGGAATAAATAAAATCGCGTGTACGTATTTCAGCACGCGTTATGTCCTGAAGACTTATTTTAATGTAAAATAGTCTCCGCTCGTACCCGTACTCCACTGATCTTTATCGAACTACGACACGGTAATAAAAGGATTGAGGTAAAACACGCAGCCAATATGTAAACAATGCGTTGCCCAAACCGCCCTGAATAGAAAAGAAAAAAGACACCGAGACATTTCATTAGAATCTCACTGCGCACTCCACGTGCAGCTGCATGTCAAGCTCACTCATTGCGTACATCCCGTCTCATCTTGCAGGGTTGATCGCCGCCTTCAAAATGACGGCGATAAGTCATCATTCAGTTTTGGTTTATGCATTTCTTGTCATTTTTGTGCTTTCAACGGCGGAATGCAGAAGAACGAAAGCATTTTTTGAAGTAAGTCAAGGTTATATGTTAAATTTCTTTAACATGTATTGTTAGGTAAATGAAGGCAACACGCTGCCATAGACACCTCCGTATATTCTTTCATATGTGCTTTTATATACCAAAAATCATAGTCGGAAATATTGAGTACCTCATTCGTGATCCCGCATCATGCGCTTCTTTGTGCCTCATTGCGAGCGAAAAGCGAGCGCGGATAGTATGGTCTCTGTGAAAGATTAGCATCAGTTTGTTGCAAGCTGAGGTTTCATTCTGTGCTGCTATCAGTTCTCCTCACAAAGTTATACGGCTTTACTCAAGATTCGGCTTGAGGAGATTAGGTTGCGCAGAACGTGCTGTCATAACATAGCATCATTGGATGATTTAGGCTCACTACATGGGGCATCTTCCCTTCCTCACTTTTCTTTCACGTCAAGCAAGTGAAGAACTAAACTGGATAACTTAACGAAAACGTTTAAACAATCAGCCAACATTACCAATCGCCGTAAACTCTGCATTTTGGAACTTCTGTGACAGAAATTTGAAACATCATAAGCTATTGTTTCAGCTCACTCAACGGCGGCCAATCATGCGCTATGAGTGCTACCGAACGGACGTAGTGCTCGCACCTCCATTCTCAGTCAACCTAGCCAACCTGATGGATGGTACCCAACCCAAGGATGGTAACGTTCTCGGCACGTTGTGGTATGAAACACGGGGACAGCCGGACAGTTACGTGACGTGAGTACCTCTGCAGTAGCACAGAAGTCGCAGAACAACAAGGTTGCAACCGCATTGGGGGAATTAACGTAGCTCCGACGTAGTACGTGCACTCTGTACCTTACTAAACAGATTCATCAAGAACGGTAGAAATTTCGAGCACTAATGCCATGTCATCACGTGGGACACACACGTTGAAACGACGTTGAATCGGTCGATTGATTGATTGATTGATTGATTTGTGGTTTTTAACGTGTGAAAACCAGCTGTGATTATGAGAGACGCCGTAGTGGAGATCTCCGGAAATTTAGACCACCTGGGGTTTTTTGACGTGTACTGACATCGCACAGCATACGGGACTCAACATTTCGCCTCAAGGGGGATGCATCGACCTTTAACCACTAAGAGGTCATGCTGTAGATAGAAACCACGATTTTCTCGAAAATGTGCAGTAAGTGCCAAACACAAATAATAGCAAATATTGACGCGGTCAGTTGCTCTTCTTTCTTTTTTTTCTTTTTTTCAGGGGGGCCATCTTTTTCACTTGGTTGTGAAGCACATTGTCGCTCGGCGCAGGCCGCGCTAAACTAACATTCTTCTTCGCGAACAATGCCGATGCCGACTATTTTACAAACTTTGCATGTCAGAAGAGTACGTACGTCTGAGTCCCTTTCAGTCTGTACGCGAGCACGAGTGATAATGCCAGAATGTACTGGGATGTATGTATAAAACCGATGCATCCTACCGCTGATCAGTTTCCGGCTCTGTGTGTTTTATTTTTCTTCCTTTTCTTGTAAGACCTACATTCCTCTGGCTGGGTACAGGTTGGCCCAACAAAATGTGCCATGTTTACCCGCTCGTAATTGACGATATTGTAAATATCATTATGGCAACGCACTCGGAGGCATAAGTCATGCATGATGAGTTATTCACCAAATAATGTGACGACAGCAATACCTCAGATTTTATAAAGCAATAATACCTGTCAAAAAAATATAGTTCGATGAGTGCCAAAAAAAAAGGGGGGGGGGGGGGGGCTAGTGGCTTTCTGTTGACTGTTACGGTCTGTTATGGTCTAACAAAGTGCGATGCCGGGGTTGGCTGCCGCTGGGGTTAATATCTGCTGGCCACTATAGTAGGCCGGCACATCGCAACGCCATGTTTATCAGCCATTAATATACAAAATATTTCACCTTCCTTGCTAAATTCAGTGTGCCATGATGCAGCGCTATTGAGTGAAGTTTTATGGTGCTTCAATAATGCACGCTTTCGTGGGCAGAGGAATTTATTCTGACGCATACATCTTTCATCCAGTAATAAAAATAGTTACCAAAGCATGAAAATCACGTGAAAGAGACGAAAACCCGATAAACTGTATTTATGCAGGCGAATGTTCGACCACCGGCTCTATGTTGCTTTGTTCTTCAAAAATAATAATGAGACCTTACAACGAACTCTTAAAGTCTACATTGCATAAGATATTCTTTGATGAAATTTATTGAAGGAGTCAGCGCCTTGAGATGCCATCGCAGATGTACTCCCATGTAGTTAGCAATTCGCTTCGTTGCATCAGTGAGCCGCCGCTACAAATGACAAGGTGTAGATGTTTCTGCAAAATAAAATGACGGAAAGCGAAGCAGCACCAGACACCAGATCTTAATTGTGCACTAAATGCTCTCCTTTATATTTCTTACAACGTCAATTTTGTGCTCGCTCCACTGTCCGTATATTTTTGAGCCATTGCTATTGCCTTCCTGATGTAGCAGAGCACAGCTATCACATTTTCCTTCGCCTTCTCTATCGCAGAGTTAGATAAATCCTGCAATTTTCGTATATTTCAGCGAATCCTTTACAGCGGTGTACAACATCACGAGTGGACTTATAGTACTCAGAAGCGCTGGTAAGTTCTTCACAAACGTCTTATAGTCTCTCCTCATTATACAGCTTGCATTTAAGCCGATGTCGGCGTTTTCTATACGTTCCAGCTTTGATTGCCCCTCAGTACAACGGACTAACCTGTGACAAAGAGACAGGGAATATTGAACCATGTGCGAGGTTTTGCAAGCGTTAACGAGGACAATGAGGAGAGGCTCGCTTTAGCATGCATTGAGCGGTCGCCTAACAGAAAATTTCAGGAAGTTAATATCAATACCTAGGCGGCACTTCTGTGCATCGCTGTTTGTCCACGGAAGCAGGCACTAGTCTCATGATGCCTATTATATGACTGAACACTCAGCTGGCTTTTCTTAATGGCATCACTTTCTAGTAGCCGCCATCTTAGGCGAACACGCTTCAAATCTCTTCTTAGGCATCGAGAACCCATGGCTTATGATAGCATAACCTTCAACTAAAGTTATTGCATGGCCCCACACTTATTATTTACAGTTAGTCATGCGTATTTCTTTTCTCTTAATACACTGATTGACTAATGAGAGTTTATCTCTTTTTTATTCGATAGCGATGACAGCATACCTGGAGGTCTTATTGCCACCATATAATGGTGCAGCGTACTATATCAAGCTAAGTGAGTGCATTCTTCGAACGCTTCATTTTAACGAAACGGTCGAACATTTCCATAGATAGGTGCAAAACATGATGATAACATGATAACATGATGCAAAACATGAGACAGGTGCAAAACATGATAGGTGCAAATGATGTCATGAGAAACAGAGCAGCCGTGTAAACCCTGAGCAACAGTGCTGAAGAAAATGCTGAACGTTGCATTGCTAAGTTCATTCATTCGCCTTCTGAAATCATAGAAACCATTCCTTCGCCTTCTGTCAAGCATAGAAATTAAACACACTGCGCCATGGCGGTAAAGTGAACGACAGCGCTACTGCTGGCATACACCGGCAATGGACAAAGACTACCATAGCTAATACCCCTGTCACACTAGACGTTTTAACGTCATTCGATTCGAATGACATTCGGTGCAGCGAATGTCATTCGACCCGTGGTTGTGCTACACACGAAGAAGTAATGTCATTCGTTTACGATATCAGTGACGATAGTTACAACGGAACGGGACCTAAAAGCTGCAGAGCGTAAGTGCAGAGTGGCTGAAAAGTCCTATTTAATTTAAAATAAACGCAGGGCTTTGCTTCACTGAATTACACCAACAGAATAATTTGCAGCTGATACGGCGCCGCTCAAAGGGGACGCTGACTTGCAGCAAGCGAACCATTCACTTACTGTTCTTGCAAGCAAAGCGCGTTAATGAGAAACACAGACGCTAAATAAAGACGCAGTGTAATAAGCGCTGCGCTCAAGCAAACGGCGTTCGCGATTGCATCCTGTAGCGAAATACCGAAGCCTGTTGTTGTTGTTTTGTGGGGTTTAACGTCCCAAAACCAGTTCTGATTATGAGAGACGCCGTAGTGGAGGGCTCCGGAAACTTAGACCACCTGGGGTTCGTTAACGTGCACTGACATCGCACAGCACACGAAATACCGAAGCCTGTCAGGCGCCGCTGACGTCGAGAGTAAACATTTTGTTACGGCCTGCCTGGCTGTTTTCTTTTTAAAATGATGAATATCGGCAAACGCGCTAAAGTAATACCATTTTCACATGACGTTTCACAAACTAGGAATGCTCAGTGCCGCACGTTTACGTTGTCTCTGGGGTAGAGAGTACACATTCGGTCCCAGTGCGAATGCGAATGAGTTGCTCGAACTCATTCGATTTCAGAAGTCATTCGACTCGAATGATGTTAAATGTCGCCGTGTAGCAGCGGAATAATGTCATTCGATGCGAATGTCATTGCGTTCGAATGACATTAAAACGTCCAGTGTGACAAAGGTATAACTCTGACAGGCGGAGCTAAATCGCGCCGCGCCCCCTCGCGACACTCGTTACTTCGAGCGTGGGCGCCCATTAAGGCCGAACCACACGTACGCTTCTGTACGCATCCACGCACGCGCCGACGCGCGAAACTCTGCCGCGCTTGGCGCGGAATAGTGGCTTGCAACCGCACGTCGCGTGCGCCAGCGCGCGTTCACTCCGGCTATGCAGACGTCGGCGTAGCAGGTACCGCTTCGTGCCGATCTACTGATACAGCTTCACGCTACGCGATGTAGGCCTCGCCACAATCCCATGGCAGAGGTGGTGCCTCACGAGGCCACTCCACACCACGAAGCACCGCTAGACGAACACTAGCGCGCATTCGATGGCGCCGTGCACGCTGTAGCAAGGTGCACGATAGGTCACGCACGACGAAGTGCAACCACGCCCACGGTGACGGTAGGCACGTGTGCCTAGATGTCTTTAAACAGTGGTCGAAAATAAATATATGAGTACAAGCGTAATTGTAATTCATAGACATTTGCTAATTAAGCATGAAAAGCAAAGAACAAACAATCGAATTGGTGCAGGAGTAAAGCCACGTCGTAGTTGCGCATCTATACAGGACTCCAAACGCGTGTGGGACGCGTGAAATCGAGCGCGGATATCAAGCCGGGCTTGTTCTCCGCGCCTAGACGCGCCCAGAGGCGCCTGCGCCGTGTACGCATGCGCAGTTAAGCGAATGAGCGCGCGCAAGTAAGCGCACGCGCATCGCTCGCGTCTTAGAAGCGTACGTGTGGTTCGGCCTTTAAGGCCGAACCACACGTACGCTTCTGTACGCATCCACGCACGCGCCGACGCGCGAAACTCTGCCGCGCCTGGCGCGGAATAGTGGCTTGCAACCACACGTCGCGTGCGCCAGCGCGCGTTCACTCCGGCTATGCAGACGCCGGCGTAGCAGGTACCGCTTCGTGCCGATCTACTGATACAGCTTCACGCTACGCGATGTAGGCCTCGCCACAATCCCGTGGCAGAGGTGGTGCCTCACAAGGCCACTCCACACCACGAAGCACCGCTAGACGAACACTAGCGCGCATAAGGTGCACGATAGGTGGCACACGACGGAGTGCAACGACGCCCACGGTGATGGGAGGCACCCGAGCCCATTAAGTGCTTTAGTGTGCCTAAATGTCTTTAAACAGTGGTCAAAAATAAATATATGGGTACAAGCGTAATTGTATGCATAGACATTTGCTAAATAAGCATGAAAAGCAAAGAACAGACAATCGAACTGGTGCAGGAGTAAAGCCACGTCGTAGTTGCGCATGTACAGGACTCCAAACGCGTGTGGGACGCGTGAAATCGAGCGCGGATATCAAGCCGGGCTTGTTCTCCGCGCCTAGACGCGCCCAGATGCGCCTGCGCCGTGTACGCATGCGCAGTTACGCGAATGAGCGTGCGCAAGTAAGCGCACGCGCATCGCACGCGTCTTAGAAGCGTACGTGTGGTTCGGCCTTTAGGCTCTCGATCGGGTGAAGAAGATTTACAACTCGCCCGTCACTCGTCCGCGGTCACCGCCGCTCCGGGTGGTGCGACCGGCTTGCATTATCTCCTTGCTGTCTGCGGCGTTGGCGCCGCGGGAGAGTGACGAATGCCAAAGAAGAGAGAGGGGGTGGGGGGGGGGGGGCGACATCAGCGTCCCACGTTGATGTGGCGTTGATGTCGCCATCACGTCACACGTTGATGTCGAATGCCGAGGGGGAGGGGGGCGACATCGACATCACAGACGCTCTTTTTCCAGCCAGGTTAAGTTTCAAGGAGCCTGCCAAGGGGGAACTAATTGTTCGCGCAGCTCAGACATGCACTCCGCTATTCAAAATTTGATCGTTGAGATAGGTAGTGTCGAGGACGGATTCCAAAGTACTCATCTGCTGTATCCACCAAACACTGAAAATTAAAATAGTTAATTAGCGTAATTTCGCTAATTACGCACGCAAGTGCGGAAATTGCTCTGTATCTAGAGCCCCCAATCCGTACACTCGAATGGTACACAATATATTCCCGCGATTTATGTTTTTATAATTTAAAGAAAAATTGGTGCTACTGAGGAAAGAACACCCTGTATAAGCACACAAGCGGAAACTGCCCGCATATACAACTGGCACTCACCATTGTGCTAACTTGGCCACGAAAACTGTCAAAAACAATACATAGAGACAATTTCTTTTGTTACGTGTTTTACATGGTCTTAAAATGCTTACGCATCTTTCCCGTTGCACGTTTTTTTACCCATACAGCGATCGTCAACCAAAGGAACCGCGTGGTGTACAAGGTCTTGGACACGTCGGGCACCTGCATGAACGCGGCTGCATTGGTGTTCAAGACGTGCTACGACGTACACGACGAGTGCTGCAACCGTCGGGAGTCCTGCCGCGGCAATGGGGTGTCGCTCAGCAGACCTCGCCGTGAATTCGGCTGCCCCATGCTACAGTACTCTAGATACCCAGAAGCAGAACCGCATCCGTTGTGCGCGGACTATCATTCTTGTACCTAGCTATACGACCCTGTTGAACCATTAAATAAAAAAAGATCAATCAATACGCACATGAACCGTACAGCTCGTTCATTCTGGGCGACGTTCTTGGAGGTGACTCTTGGTGAAGGCGGGTGGTAAGCATTGTCAACATTCACAAAGCCTCTCTTTCACGGGCGCTTTCTTTATTTGTTATTTTTTTATTTCTTTTTTCTTGCGATTTTTCAGATGGTTTCGCTAATGATACATCCAGCATACGGACCGGCTCAAATATTGTCCTACGATCACCATTATTGCAGGACATGTTTGTTAATACTTGCCCTGCAACGGCTGTTAGAACGGCATTGTGATACGTGCCCTCTCTTGCAAACAAGTGCTTCGCAGAGCTTGCTTGCAAGCGTAGTAAAAAACAAAAGTGCCGATTTGTATTGGTAAGGAATAGGTAAAAAGGTCAGCACAATATGGTGTAAAAAATTTAGGCAGGCGGAAGAATGATGCAAACAAAACATACAGCCGCTTTTTTTTTCTGTGTAACGCAAGAGAAGGCTGCACTGCTTACAAACTTCGACGTTGCACGCTAGAAAGCAGTGTTAGAGCAGTGAAAATTTAAGGAACAGAAGTAGCCAACTTTCTTGCGTGTGGACGACGCAAATGGACTAGTGCATTTTATAAATATAGGTAAGGTTGCTGAGAATGGGTAACGAGCAAATGATGGAGGCAAAGAAAACAAAAACGCTTGCAAAACATACATTTTATATAGGTCAGGTAAAGTGGCAGCTTCACTAAGTACTGTACAATCGGCGATGAGTAGCGCTCGCAAAGACAGCATTGGCAGTACTTACAAGGAATACTCAATACGAATATGCTGGCACAAAATTAGAGTAAATCTCTTTAGCACGCCTCTTGAATGTTCTAGCTTATTCTTTTTATGATGCATATAAAGGTATCGAGCACTTATAGAACATGACAGAAAAGCTCTATGGTTTTGAGGTTCGGGGATGGCTTTAATCATGACAGCCGA
>JABSTT010000440.1:0-11974 GCA_013339685.2 Hyalomma asiaticum | reverse complement strand
CATTGCTCTTAGCAGGTTTCGCTATTATATGGCATACTTCGCAAAGATCACCGGCAGGGAACCACGCTGCGAGTGTGTGTGTGGTGAAGAGAGGGTGGGAGGGGGGGGGGGGTGGTAGGCATTGAGCTTGAATTTGGGAGGCAGTGCACTACCACTACTCCGCAGTTTCGCTTCTTTCGCGGTAAGCATCGTAAATACAGGAATAGCCCTAGTGCTTGATCGTCGAAAGCACTTCTGGTGTTGGCCTTGCTTAATGCCAGTTACATTTGTACAGTTCCAAACCTAATAACAAATAATACATATGCAGTACTATTCATTACCACGTGTTTCATCATATTTGGTTGATCCGCAGGAAAACGCCAACGAACGAGGCATATTATGTACTCATTCGCACATCTTAGCGCTGATATGATTTTGTAGCGAGGAACCGTGATGTAAGCTGACGTCGCCGTGACGTCGTCGCTAGGTGTCCTTAAGACGAAGAAAAAAACGCTGGAGCAAAGCGGCAGCGCCTATAGCGTCCACCCCGCTCGAGAGATAACGAAGTCTATATGTTGGCTCACTACTCGATCCTTCGGTGCTCTTGTCTTCCTGTTCCTCTGCTTGGGCGTCCTACAGTGCTGTGCAGCGTCACCTCATTTCGCGCAGCACGATCAAAAATTTAGGTACAGCAGACGATGAGAGAGCACATATATGAGCGGTAGGTCCTGCAATATTCAAAACTTTGATTCTTCTATGCGTTGGACGTACGCAATCACCGAAATAATTGTAGAACACTTAAGCTTCGCCCGTAGGATTCAAACGCCATAGCGATGCCTGGCTCCATTCTCATCGCGCTCCCTTTCGCTTGACATGCTCTTCTGTTGCCTAGCCACGTAATTGACAAGAGACCGTTTGGTAGAAAGTTGCTTGTCCGTACTCGTGAAATTGACATTGTCAATTACTGCTATGTAATGTGCAAAGTACAAATTCGTGGCGATGCGCTATTAAAACTTGCCGATAAAGAAGGCACTGCAGTTTTCCTTGCGCTTGTCCAAAGCACAAATTCTGTCACAAAAGTGTCATTAGCCCGGTGACGTGCGGAAACGTACACGCGCTCGTCATCACAGGCCTCCAAGCCCTTAATCCAAAGTGTGAGAGCTCGCCTGTGTTCACGTATGCTGCGCGATTGAAAAGGGCGCCTTGGGTCCTGTACGTCACCTCGGGGGTGACAGTCTACCGTCTGCCATGCTGAAGCACCTCCGAGATGTGCGTATCACCAACGAAAAATAGTGTATATAAATATCTCGCCGTCAGCAATCCGCACAATTTATTGCGGGGTGGCCGAGCGCGTAGCGCACCGCGCCTTGGAGCGAGGGGTAACACGTTCCATTCCCACTCGAACCGAAGGTGTTTCCTTATTTCGTTCCTTGCATCTACCTCGAAATTTCGCCCACAAACAACGCTGATTTTTTACTCATAAGCAACGACACCAACACCGGAAGTTTTGTGAAACGAGCTCTTTAACGTTATCTACTTAAAACTGTTCAGGCAGGCAGCACTGGGAGATGCGTAGCGGCCGCGCCCGTGACGATTGCATGTTGTAGACAGCAGTTCCAGAAGCCGTCGAGGGACATACGGGTAGGCGACCGAACCATTCCGTTGTGAAGCGAAATATATAGAGTGCGGTAGCACACGCCGTTGCGATGTTGGCAGTCGTTGCTCACACTCAGGAGCAGTGATCTGCTGTGCAGCCGCTGTTCGGCGAGGCTGATGTCATATGAGGTGCCTTGACTGCACGAATACTGTAGTTGTGGCAATGCCATTGCTGGGTTTTCTCCCGTGCAGTTTGGCATTTTCAGTGCTCGCGTCGATCGCTCATATAAAGTGTGCGGGGGCAAACCAGTCGTGAACTGCCGGCGAACTTCCTGCATCTTGACTAGAGATGAAAACTAGAGGTGACAAATGTCTACTGTGCCAAGTTGATACCAGCACTGCTCAGCAATTTGGCAGTTTTCAAGAAAGGCGAAATACAGGGACTCTTGTGTTTGGCCCACGGGACAGTCTTTCTAGGCCTTCCCAGGCAAGATATCTGACCTTTTATATGCGAATATAAAGGAAAAGTCACGATCAGGTGATCTGCCGACCCGCGTACAAATGGCAGATCGCGAAGAACCTGATACAGCCACTACGGCTGGCGGCACGGCAGCAGGCTGTCCCTGCTGTTGTGCATACTTCCTGCTGTTGCACACCGCTGACGGCCTTGAAGAACACCCTGCAGAAGGCCTGTAATGGCCGTCGGTTCTCGTGGAAACACCTTTGCTTTCAAGAGCGGCACAAATGTGCTAAGCTGAACGCTGCTCTTCTGTCCGCGTGGCGGATGCGGCATACGTTGGGAATTCCACCCGAGGCAAACTGTCGTCGGGCATAGGAGCCATCGTAGCACTCATCCTAGCAAATTCTTTCGAGCTCAGAGAAGACGTGCAAACACGCGAGCTTAA
Source organism: Hyalomma asiaticum (assembly GCA_013339685.2). Taxonomy (NCBI): domain Eukaryota; kingdom Metazoa; phylum Arthropoda; class Arachnida; order Ixodida; family Ixodidae; genus Hyalomma; species Hyalomma asiaticum. The sequence goes on along the minus strand of JABSTT010000440.1, from coordinate 9,494 downwards.
TCACAGCTTGAAACTGTCTCACCAAGGCTGATCGGCCGGTGCAGGATGAGTCAATGTAGACAAAGTACAGCTTGAAACAGTTTCGCCGAGGCTGATTGCCCGGTACAGCATGAGCACAAGTAGACAGAACATGGGCAAGAGTAAGCGATCGTCTTGCCCGCCCACATTCTTGCTTCCATGGTACGTGTCAGCAAAACTGAAATTCGTCCTCAAGAGCTGGTGGAAGGGTGATTAGTTTATGCTGACAGACGTTGTCGAGTCGCAACAGTTGGGCGGCAATGTGAAATAGCGTTTTCATAATGACTGTTTATTTTCCCGAAGAAATTAAGCAATGCGCCTCCGGTTGGCAGTAAACTTGAGAACGTTTCGTGTCTATGAAGAAAAAACACAAAGCTACAGTTTCATGACGACGTGCTCAACAAAGGCACCTAGCGGTAGCAGTCATCTCTAGGACGAATTCCATTTTCAGGTCATTTACGCGACCGCAAAGTTTCTTCTAGCACTCGGGGTGATGTAAGACGGAGAAAATATTTCGCGAACGCAGCTTAGGGTGCAGTGTTCGAACGTATCATAGGGTAGAGCTTTTACACGGAAAAAAGGGAGAATTGGCGAAAAAGAAGAATTTTAACAATTTTATTTCTTAAAGCAAAAATTGCGATGATAAAAAGACCACGTTAGAAAGAACATGTCATGTGTTTTCTAGTGAAATGTAAGCCGTATTTTTGACAGTCGAAGCACATCGCGTAAATTGTCTCTCTGTGTGGACCAATGGGGTCACCTTCTTAATGTTGTGATTTCCTTGCGTAACCTCTACAGTCTCAAACGGCCCAAAATATCTTTAGAATAAAATACAACTTCCGTAAAGCATACCATAGTTGGGCTATATTTAATACATCGCACCTTCATACCGCAGATAATACGCAATCAAAGCGCCATTCGGTAAAGTTTCTAAAGGTGTGTGTGGTAAAAAAACAGCGATAATTTTATTGATCATAACACATTGGATACTGTTACGACTGGCCTGCTACAAGAGCCGGCCAGCGGGTAGCGTGGTGGCGAGCGGCGAAAACGACCCGCAGGAACCGGGTCTCAGGGCGACGGGAGACGGGGCAGAGAGAACTTAAAAAGACGTTTATTTTACATATTTACAGGGAGCTCGCTTCCGCGAGGCTCCACATGCCAGAGGGTTTTCTTCAGATCCTCCTTTTCCGAGGAGTCCCCGCGCTTTTTGTTTCCCGGGCTCTTCTCCCATTAACTCCTGGGCGAGGAAGGACGGAGAGGAAGCGAGGTGTCCAAAACGTCCTTGACCCGCCCATGGCTGTAGTCACCGAGGGTCCCGGAGGGGCGATACCGCAGCCGAACACATCACGCGGCCAGCATCACCGTCATCACACGTGCACGTACGTGCGGAGACATTCCACCTGGTAAAAGTTTGTGTGGTCCGATAAGGTAGGCATTCGCCAAACGGATCACTTCCAGATGTGCCGGACGGGGTAGCCTCTTCGACCTAATGGCCAAACGTACTTCTCGGCACCACCGCGGCGCCTCGGCTGAACGCAGATGTTTGTAATCTGCGTTGACGCGGAGCTCACGCCTAACGAGCCGGCGACCTTCCTCGTCGGGCTCGTTTTGCACGCCAAACGCAACAAGCCACGTGCGCCGTTCTCAGCAGAAAGCCCGGTCCTAACAATACTAACAACTATCCTTAACACAGTAACCAAATTTGGTATTGGAACAATAGATGATGCTCTCATAATAACTTGTTTCAATGACAACTCAGAAAACACTCTGCAATGTTCGAAAGCCTCCCACATGGCCAAACATTGTTTTTTAGTTGAAATATTCCATAAATGGAATACTTCCGATATACTAAATGAGCAAATTGTTTTTGCAATACATTGAAGACGGCAGCCAAAATGACTGGGTCGTTTCGCGTGGAATGAACCTTTGCAAGTGGTTCAGCAGGGTTATGAATATTTTTTTTATTTCTCACCTTTCTGACCCTTGCCCAGAATTTTCATTGTAGGTCCGCCGCTTGCCGTCACTAGCTTTGCCTTTAGCTTCACTTGCCTTCTGTGGGAAGAGCATTTAGGCCATAAGCAACGTTAAAGCAAACGTATGCTTGCTGTCCAAGTCATACAATGTCATCATCCCTTAAGAATTAAACGTGTCAGTTACACAAACCTTAGTGTATTGCCCACCCACAATGTTTGTGGAGTATTCTAGCGCTAATTTACGAAGCTTTATATTTAGGCTGCATACAACGCTCATACTCAAAAAGAAAAAATAAAGCCGCCCTTGGTCAGGCAACCTAAGCCAGTTCCGCTGCCGTGAAATCTGTGCCAAGTGCGCAGCAGTGATTAACCTGTGTTTTCTTTATGTTCTTCTTGTTATCACTGTCGGCGTTCTCAAATTTTAGCGCGCGATCGCTTAAGGATCTTCACGCAGAAAATTTGGCTTCGATGTACGCATCCGATGGAAATAATCATGTCGAGCTACCACTACCGCTACCCTGCACTAGCCGTGAGCATACCACCCATAACCTCCGCCATTGCGTAGGTACTTCAGGCAACAAAATTTAATTAGTCAAAGTAAAATCTGTCACAAAATCTTAAACTGTAGTGTCACTAACACTTGCACACGTTGTAAGCTCTGGCTGTAATTTTGTTCTGTCGAAACTGTTACTTCTCTTTTGAGGAAACCTAATTACGTTTCTGCGGAACTCAAACTCTTCAAGCACCTTTAGAGAAGGCGCCAAGTAGGGGCCTGTGCTCGTGACATTTGCATATGCGTGCAAACCTTCCAGTGTTCGCGGGTTCCGATAGAAGGTGCTTTGGCGTCAGCGTTACGTCAAAACGCGCCGCACCGTTCGATCACCCGTCACACTATTGTCATTGATTCAATATCGCGTTCAGGTACCAGGCGCACGGCGAATACTGCTGGGTCATCTATGTCTTCTTGTACTCGACGCCCCAAGAAACGCGGGTTCCATCCCAACCGCGGCGGTCGCTTTGTCCATGGAGGCAGAGAAGCGAAAGGCCCGTGCACTGTGCGTGATCAAGGCACGTTAAAGAACCACAGGTGGTCAAAAATTTCCGTAGCCCTCCACTACGGCTTACCTGTTCTATCTCTTTCAATCCTTTTCCATCCCCCCCCCCCCCCCCCCCCCCCCGGACGCGTTGGCATGCTCCCGACACGGGCACACAGGTATTAGCGTCCCTTCCTTAACCCAACTACGGTCATCATCATTCGAGGGAGGCGAGGCAATACACAGGCCATTCTGAAGAAACATTGTGCCACGACGCCTACGCCTTCATGCCACTCAAGATCATGTCAAGCGAATGAGAAGGCGATGCGAACGGGGCAAGATAAGACTATATCGTTCCTCTGTTGAAATTTGAGCGCCCCCATATTCGCTTGCCCCGCCGCGGTGGTCTAGTGGCTAAGGTACTCGGCTGCTGATCCGAGGGTCGCGGCATCGAATCCCGGCCGCGGCGGCTGCATTTCGATGGAGGCGAAATGTTGAGGCCCGTGTGCTGTGCGATGTCAGTGCACATTAAAGAACCCCAGGTGGTCGAAATTTCCGGAGCCCTCCACTACGGCGTCTCTCATAATCAAAGCTGGTTTTGGGACGTTAAACCCCACAAAACAACAACAACATATTCGCTTAATTTTTCCAAATATGAAATTAGTTATTATATTGTGTATTGTGTGTTGTGTGAGTTACTGCGATCTCGTTTATTTGAACCATTCTCAATGTGGAACAATCTTAACAGTTGAGTCATTACCATATTATGGACCTGTTTTCAACTCCTGCTTCTGAGCGTGATCACGAGATCAGTGGACGCCGACTGCCCGTTCCCACCAAGTGCTCCCCACTTAAATATGTGACATAGATGACAGCGGTGCCCGCGCACAGATCGACTTTGCTGAAAGTGTAGCATAATGTACACGGCGAGGATGGTGACGACGTCGACTGTCGCTAATATACTCGACAAATCGGTTTGAAACTTCATGGGCACAGGTGCAGTATGGCCTTCGATGAAAAACCGGCCTCCGCCCTGTCACATTGATGCTGTATGCTACGCAGCTTCTCCGGCCGTAAAATTTCACGGATTGGAGTGTGTCACATTTTTTTGTATCACTGGTTATATATTTTGCGTTCACATTTAATACGTCAACAATGTGTCTCGTTTTACGGCCGTTCACTTCGGTATTAAATTCCTGCTCACATTACATTGGCATCCATTGCCCCTATGAACGTAGAAAAACACCGTGTTGTGTGAAATGATTATCGGTGGTTCTTTTATAAAAGAATTGCCCGCCATACCGGCCTGGTGAAGCTGTATAAAATGCCGGAAGCTTCGACACCACGTGTCATATGCCCTGTGTGTGGGCTCTGCGTGAATTAACGACTGGGAGCCGTTGCAAAAACAACCGGTGTCGTGCTCTTGTTCTTCGCTGCCCATGTGGCGTTCTATAGTTATGCTGCACAAGTGTTCTTGGACTTATTTCCCATGTCCGTATAGCTATACTGCTCGCGATATGTGACAGTGCGCTTAAACCGTTGCCGCTTACATTGTCATCAACAATAAAAGCACAGCTATGCTGTTCCCCCGTCTTAATAGCATGTAATTAGCTTTACTCTCAGCTGCTGATCCGAGGGTCGCGGGATTGAATCCCGGCTGCGGCGGCTGCATTTCGATGGAGGCGAAATGTTGAGGCCCGTGTGCGGGGCGATGTTAGTGCACGTTAAAGAATCCCAGGTGGTCGAAATTTCCGGAGCCCATCACTACGGCGTCTTTCATAATCAGAGCTGGTTTTGGGACGTTAAACCCCACAAAAGAACACAAAACAACACAATTAACTTTACTTTTGTAGCCTGCACTCGCGCCCTCCTCTAGCACGTTGGCTCCGTTGCCTCCGTTCTCTCCAATACTAATCCTCTTCGCGCTGTCTCCATTACGACTGTCATTAGAATGTCGCCACTACCTCCACTCACTCTAATCGAACGTTCCATATGAAGTCCGAACAAAGTATGTCAGTTAGATGGCTATTGACCTTACGTGCGCCCGACAAAAATTTATTTCCGAGCTATACAATGCGAAGAACGTCATATTCACTGGAATCAGCTTCAACGTTATTCTCGTAACTTACATTTGCCCTTTTCCATATTTGTAACGTGAAACGAAAAGGTAATCGTTGCCGCGGAGGTACAATTTGGCCCAGAAAGAACAGTGCTCATTCGATGAATAGTTGCGCTTGAAAAGCCAAAATTGTTCTTCTGTGTTTAAAGCCTGAAACAGAAGAAAGGGAGTCGGTTGCGAACAAATGGAAAAAGAGCGGCTTCGCAATTTATAATCGTGTGATGAGTGAAGTAGAAGACGACGACGATGTGGCGCGAAACGAAGCTTCGTTGGCGTCAGCTGTGCCCACCTGAGCTCAACGAATCAGCTGTTGCCATGTCTGGGTGTTCAATGATGTGGCGCGCCCTGATTGGGCCACGTATCAGCGGTACGTGGCGAATTGCTTGGTGGCCGGAGGGAAGCCCAGGCACCGGCAGACGGAAGCCAGCAGGCCGAAGCATCGGACGCCGACGATCCAGGCCCCAGCCAGGGAACGCGGCCGTCCGTCGGCAGCAATACGGATCCAAGCAGGGTGTATATTACGTTGATGTAGCAGGGCCGTCGCCCACCGGATTCTACACGGCCGCTGTAGTTCACCAGGACCAACGCGTTAACGGGCTCTCCTATCGGGCTTCCAACTCCGCGCGGGCTGAGGAAGTAGCAATAGCGCTTGCCGCCTCGCACACAAACTCCAGAGTAATAATTACAGACTCGCGCAGAGCCTGTGAAAACTACCTGGCGGGCGAGGTCTCCCCTTTAGCCTACCAAATTTTAAAGCGAGCAGTGAGGGATTCTGACCCCTCACCCAAACGTATCGTTTGGACTCCGAGCCACCAGGGCCTTAGAGGTAACGAGGCTGAGGACGCGGCCGCCCGCGCGCTTAACCACCGGGCACCTCAATCAGGCTTTTCCGGCTCAGAGACTAGGCAACCACTCCTACGATTCCGAGAAATTGTGATGCATTATTGCGAACTCCATCGGTACTTCCCAGTACCTGCTAAGGGCCTGAGTAAGGCCGATGAACGAACACTAAGGCGCCTGCAGACCAACACCTTGTTGTGTCCTGCAATTGTGAAACATTTTGACCCTAAAGTCGATGGGCGGTGCCCCCACTGTGGGGAAGCCTCCGATAACTTTCACATGGTGTGGGCATGTCAGACGAATCCTTCCCTTTCCCCTAACCCTTCCCCTACTAGAGAGGCATGGGAGGCAGCCCTACTCAATTGCTCAGGACTTGAGTCTCAAAGGGCTCTAGTCCAACGGGCGCGGGTAGCGGCCTTGTCCAGTGGGGTCCCGGAATAAGGACTCCCCCTATGTAAAGGGTCCTTGTGGCCTGGAAACTCTTATCAATAAAAGTTTTTCACACACACACACACACACACACACACCAGACCACCAGCCGAGGCGGCGTTCCAGCCAGCGCGTCGAGTACTGCAGCTCGGCGCGTGGCATGGCCTGCTGTGCTGTTCCTTGCCGCGGGCATTGCGGACCGCGGCTGAGGCGTCTCCAAGGTCAGCTGCCAGCGCAGCAGCGTTCGTGGCCTGGCTAATGGTCACGGTTGCGCCGAGCACCGCGACTCGAGCGCAAGCTGTCGCTGGGCAGGCTGACCAATCCTGCATCTAGAACCGCGTCCTTGATGCAGAGCTTCGGCGTCCCGACAACGCTACAGAGAATCTTCGCCACCTCCGCGCTCAACATTGAAAGCTGACCTGTTCCATACCATCACCCTCACCCGCTACGACTCCCTGCACATCGGAGGGTTCGGTGTCTCGTCCTTTCTGTGCACTGTAAGGAATTTGAACTCTGTTGACTGTTGATCATCCGCTACTTTTCTCTGTGTTGTTGACTCGATCGTGTGTTGTTTACTTGTGTGTTGTGCCCCTTTTCCTTGTCGGATAAATGTGAGTGCTACGTTTCTCCCGTGTCCTTTTTTTCTCTTCGCACGACACGCACGACAAGCGTGACGAACAGTCCGCTCTCATATTCATTACAAATCGCATAGCAAAAGTTGCGGAGTGTCGATGACGAGTCGACGTGTCTACGGGTATGAACGCCGTAGTGGTGTGCGCCACCGCGCAAGGAAACAGCCGCTGATTCTGACGGACGTGACCTCCGTTTTTAATGTTCGGCAATAAGCACGAAAAATGTTGCACAGGCACACAGCAGAAATACAGGACGATATGTAAATTGGTAGGCTTTTAACGTGAAGATAAATAGATCGAAAATCGAAGTCGAAGTGGTAGAAAAAAGCTGGACGAGGGCTGAGTCGCCTGCAGCACTTCTTGACCCAACAACGAAAGCGACGCTGATCAATCGTGGGGCTTCTGTGAACGTGTGAGCGAAATGCTATTGCTCTACGCGCACCAAGAACTCTAAAGGTTTGTTTCGAATGCAGTTGGAGAAACGCCTCCTCTTTTTTTTTTCACCGAATGACGTCACTGGGGCCTGAGAACAACTTCAGTTGATCGAGGCAGAAATTTTATCAATTGAATTCACGATTATGGAGACACCCTCAAAAATGGCATAACTCTTCGCTGTTATTCTACGGATAAAGACACATCTACCATTTGTGAGATGAGCATAGTGAAGCGAAATAGCCGGTGGTAAATGTGACGTCATTTGCTGAAGGAAAGAGCAGTGCCTTTCGACTGTGTTTGAAAGAAAACTCCATGTTCACTGCTGCGCGCACCGCAATAATATTTGGATAACACGTTCGCAGGAGCCTCACTTCCTTATGGCACCGTTTTCTGCTTACATTTATATAGCGGAGGCCTGAGGTCAAGGGTGGGAGCACTAACTCGGGGGCAATGACAGATCCACTTTTACCTTGTCCTTAAACCGTGACCTTGCTTCCACACGTCTGTTTTTCATCCCATTTCCGTTCCTTTCATTTTTCATTTACCGCCTTCTGTATTGTTCTTTGCGTAATCAATATGAGGTAGCAGTGAGCGGAGAAAAAGTATGGGAAATGCACCCGGTGAAAGAGGGGGCCAGGTCTTCCTTCTTAAGTGATAGGCATACCCCAACAGACATTGTAAGCTCAAGAACAGCTCCACTTCCTCCAATCACCCTCGTGGGTGATTGGAGGAATACAGTAAGGGAGGCAGGAACACGCTTATTTATTCTGCTTCTCCTCTGTACATGCCCAATGCAGAGGGGATTGGGTAAGACTGATTATTTCATATCAAAGATTATTTTCACATCCAAGTAGCCAAGTAGCCAAGCAACGTGTTTTACTGAAGCTACGCAGTGTGGCTTGGAACTGTGCGAAGTTGTGCAGGGCAGCACAGCTATGCCGTCTAGCTTGGAATTGAACGGCAGCACCAGCATATAACGCGAGTAACGGCTACTTTTGAATTCTGCTCCAGCTAGATTGTTATGGACACGTGAAATTGCCCAGTGCGCCGATTTTTCCCAGTGTATAGCACAAACATTAGCTATACATGTATACGAGATCTTGTCAGGAGAGAGCGTGAATATTTCACAGCACCAACGGTTTGAGCAAAGATATCTAAATTTTGTTACTGAATGAACCAAAATAGTATTGAAGATTTCAAAGTGCGCACTTACCTGTTTGAGATCATCGATTGTAGGTTTGGAATCCGACCTTGCAGAAGGCTGGATATCACAACACGTTCGAAAAACAAGAGTTAGAAATGAACGCATCGCACAAGTGACCACGTCGCTTTGTCGTGTAACACCAGAAGCTAGCCTAAAACTTCCTAGAATACAGAGTCGCGGGAACACAAGATCCAGAGCATATCTTGCGATCACAACACCGATCGTTGTTAGAGTTCTGGATCACAAATAGATGTTGTATTGATCTTGTTTACCCCATCTCTTCTAGACTTTACACACTGAGCTATTTCGCTCTTTGAGTTGTGCATTGAGTTACTTTCCTCTTATATGTGTCCTTCCGGGCATATATAAAGTATTAAGTGGTAGAAAATAACTCCTATGACTTCATGTTAAATATAAGAAAGTCATTCGGAACGAGAAAATAATCTTCCTTTTTTATAAAGAAATGCGCGTTTTCATGAAATGATTGTCCTTTAACGGCTATAAGCACCCAGTATTAGAGACGGGAGACATAGTCTAAAATAAAAGAACCAGCACCTGACGGATATTACGTCTTTGACGGATATTACGTCAGAATACCACTTATGCTCTCGATGTACCATCGGTGTATAGCCCGAGCGAATTGGCTTGCTGGTACTACCGCTTGAGTGAACTTGTTCTGGCGTGTGATGACAACAGGCCGCGGTAAAGCAGGCGCAGTTACTTGTACGAAGAACTTTTTGTGCGCGCTTTTGACGGCGCTTTTGTTTGTAGAAATGGCTTAATCGCTTTGTAGTTTGTTCCATGATG
>JABSTT010000439.1:0-12132 GCA_013339685.2 Hyalomma asiaticum | reverse complement strand
TGCCGTTCATATGCGAAGATATGATCGAAGTGCCCCAAGATAACCAGTTGTTCTGCGACATCGTTGCGGAGGGCAAACCAATAGCAGACGCAGTGGTTTTCCCTGGAGTCACAGGTGAACCGGGAGTGAGTCTCTTGATCGGGTCCGACCAGATTTGGAAGCTTATGCCGAATTCAAGCGAGGTCAAATGGGATGCAGAAAACCGATCTCTAGTAGCGATCAACACGAACTTCGGATGGACTTTTCAAGGACCCTTGGCGTTCTCCGAGAAGGTTCATCGGAAGACGAGCAGTCACATCTGTGTTTTGCGAGTGGACGCACACGACAATGAAGCCCTTTCCTTCCCATTACAACGTTTCTGGGAAATGGACGCCATTGGTATTGTGGATACACCACCATCCAATCAAGAAGACGTTTTGATGAAGTTTAATGAAACCATCAAATTTCAAGACGGTCGCTATGAAGTGTCGCTTCCATGGAAACCAGATGGACCACATATGAGCGACAATCGCAAAGTTGCGCTTTCCAGACTGTACTCATTGGTTCGACGTCTTTCTTCAAACGATGAAGCCTTAAAAGCTTATGACAACGCTATTAGGCAATATGTGAAGGATGGCCATGCGGAGAAGGTCAAGAACGTGCAAACTAGCAAGGCAACGTGTATTACATGCCGCACCATGAAGTCATTCGCGAGACATCTACTACTACAAGACTGCGCGTTGTTTTCGACGCATCATCGCACGGAACAGCCTCATGTAGTCTAAATGAAAGACTTGAAAAGGGACCGAACCTGAACTCCGACCTGCTAAAGATGCTAATCAGGTTTCGTTTGTATAGTTTCGGACTTACAGCGGATGTACAGAAGGCATTCCTTCAGATATCCATTAAGGAAGAAGACCGAGATGCGCTTCGCTTCTTTTGGTTTGACGAAGTACCGACCAAAAACAAGCCGCTTCCGAGGCTCGAGGAGATCAGGATGACTCGTGTGCCTTTCGGAACAACGTCAAGTCCGTTTCTCCTATCATCTACGCTTCGGTACCATTTCAACCATGTAGATTCGAAATATCAAGCCACAGCTCTTCAGCTCAAAGAAAGCTTTTACGTGGACGATTTGGTTTTCGGCGCTTCAACACCCGAGGAGATCTCCCACTTGTACGAGGAAACAACCGAGATCATGAAACTAGCAGGCATGAACATGCAGAAATGGTCGACTAACGAGGACAGGCTGCGACACACACTGAAGGAAAAGGGATCAACGATGCAGCCTACTCAAACAAAGGTACTCGGACTTTATTGGAATACGGAGGAAGACACTCTACGTGTGAACCTTGACCCAGTTATGGACATTATCAAGAACGGGAAAACCACAAAGCGAACGGTGCTCCAAGCGACATCGAGAATTTTCGACCCGTTCGGATTTTTGTCTCCATTCACCATCAGAGCCAAAATCATCTTCCAAGAGATATGGAAGCAAGGCCTATATTGGGATTTACCATTACCAAAGGATATCGAAGACGATTGGATCAAGTTTACGACAGAAGTTGAAAACGTAAGAAGTTTAACTTTGAAGAGGAGCTCATTGACTCAAGTCAATACGGACGGAGCTCACTTGCAGCTTCATGTCTTTTCTGACGCAAGTCCGCAGGCATACGGTGTCGTCGCGTACTTGAGGGCTGAAGATAAATCGGGAAACATCTATGTCCAACAGTTGCTCGCAAAAGCTCGGGTTGCTCCCATTAAGAGGCTGACATTACCACGTCTTAAGCTCGCCGGAGCTTGCCTGGGAGCGCGAATAGCAACGTTTCTACGTGAGACACTACCGAAATGCGATGAATACTTCTGTTGGACCGATTCTAACATCTGCCTATGCTGGATTCGGTCATCACCCACTAAGTGGAAGCCCTTTCCTTCCCATTACAACGTTTCTGGGAAATGGACGCCATTGGTATTGTGGATACAACATCATCCAACCAAGAAGACGTTTTGACGAAGTTTAATGAAACCATCAAATTTCAAGACGGTCGCTATGAAGTGTCGCTCCCATGGAAACCTCATGGACCACATATGAGCGACAATCGCAAAGTTGCACTTTCCAGACTGTACTCATTGGTTCGGCGTCTTTCTTCAAACGATGAAGCCTTAAAAGCTTATGACAACGCTATTAGGCAATATGTGAAGGATGGCCATGCGGAGAAGGTCAAGAACGTGCAAACTAGGCAAGGCAACGTGTATTACATGCCGCACCATGAAGTCATTCGCGAGACATCTACTACTACAAGACTGCGCGTTGTTTTCGACGCATCATCGCACGGAACAGCCTCATGTAGTCTAAATGAAAGACTTGAAAAGGGACCGAACCTGAACTCCGACCTGCTAAAGATGCTAATCAGGTTTCGTTTGTATAGTTTCGGACTTACGGCGGATGTACAGAAGGCATTCCTTCAGATATCCATTAAGGAAGAAGACCGAGATGCGCTTCGCTTCTTTTGGTTTGACGAAGTACCGACCAAAAACAAGCCGCTTCCGAGGCTCGAGGAGATCAGGATGACTCGTGTGCCTTTCGGAACAACGTCAAGTCCGTTTCTCCTATCATCTACGCTTCGGTACCATTTCAACCATGTAGATTCGAAATATCAAGCCACAGCTCTTCAGCTCAAAGAAAGCTTTTACGTGGACGATTTGGTTTTCGGCGCTTCAACACCCGAGGAGATCTCCCACTTGTACGAGGAAACAACCGAGATCATGAAACTAGCAGGCATGAACATGCAGAAATGGTCGACTAACGAGGACAGGCTGCGACACACACTGAAGGAAAAGGGATCAACGATGCAGCCTACTCAAACAAAGGTACTCGGACTTTATTGGAATACGGAGGAAGACACTCTGCGTGTGAACTTTGACCCAATTATGGACATTATCAAGCACGGGAAAACCACAAAGCGAACGGTGCTCCAAGCGACATCGAGAATTTTCGACCCGTTGGGATTTTTGTCTCCATTCACCATCAGAGCTAAAATCATCTTTCAAGAGATATGGAAGCAAGGCCTAGATTGGGATTTACCATTACCAAAGGATATCGAAGACGATTGGATCAAGTTTACGACAGAAGTTGAAGACGTAAGAAGTTTAACTTTGAAGAGGAGCTCATTGACTCAAGTCAACACGGACGGAGCTCACTTGCAGCTTCATGTCTTTTCTGACGCAAGTCCGCAGGCATACGGTGTCGTCGCGTACTTGAGGGCTGAAGATAAATCGGGAAACATCTATGTCCAACAGTTGCTCGCAAAAGCTCGGGTTGCTCCCATTAAGAGGCTGACATTACCACGTCTTGAGCTCGTCGGAGCTTGCCTGGGAGCGCGAATAGCAACGTTTCTACGTGAGACACTACCGAAATGCGATGAATACTTCTGTTGGACCGATTCTAACATCTGCCTATGCTGGATTCGGTCATCACCCACTAAGTGGAAGCCCTTTGTTTCCAACCGAGTGATGGAAATTCAAGAGCGCACCGATCCTAGTCGCTGGGGTCATTGCGCTGGGAAAATCAACCCAGCTGATTTTCTAACCAGAGGCATGCCAGCTCAGAGCCTTTGCACAAGTTCACTATGGTGGCTTGGCCCCGAATGGCTCATTACGCCCCGAGAAATGTGGCCAAAGCAAGAAGAGAACCGCGAGAGCTCATCTGACATGTTGCTCGACGAAAGAAAACCAACTGACAACGTGGTTCTGATGGCCCAGAGCAAGATGCAGGAACCTCTATTTGAGGTCAATAAGTACAGTCGCTCGCGACGTTCTTATCTGTGGCTACTCTATATAACCTCTCTTAATGATAGCGAACGGATCTCAAACGGCCGTATGTTTGAAGCATCGGTGATTCGCTTGGAAAAAATTCACGCATCTCCACGAAGTGAATCATGACAAGTGGGCGAAGCACTGAGGATCGCTCCGTGTTACCGTAAATCACCCGTGACGTTGCCCACTCACGCATGTAAATAAGTGACAACGCGTGTTTACGGTTACACACGCGTTCTCATTCATGCTCCTGGTCTTTAGGAGGTTCCTTCGCTCCCGCGAATGTCTTAGTTCGTGCCGAGTTCCGGATTACTTTTGTTTAACATGTACGCTTCGAATCTTTATTGTTCAAGTACGCACAAATCTCCCAGAAGAGGAGCTCAGGGCAAGATGGAGGCCTGAAGATGGAGACTTGTCTCCGTCAGGAAGGCAGCTGACAGCCACTGTCGAAACGGTAGCTCCAGCAACACTGCCTGCCTTACATCTTTTTTGCAAACTGTTAATCGATTCGCGAGTGTATGAGGCACACGTGATCGTGTAACGTTTGATCGTGACGTGTGCGGCAGACAACTGCGCCCAATTTTTCGTGTATATCATGTGGATGCGATGGATACCAAGTGCATACCAATTTTCGTGGATACCACGTGCATGCGATTACCAGGGCAGCGCCCATAGACATATAGACACATATAGACACGGTAAAATTTGCCGAGGTTCGCCAAGAAATGCTTCAAATTTAATAGTGAAGTCTAACATAGGTGGCCTAGTGACTCCGGTACTCGGCTGCTGATCCGAGGGTCGCGGGATCGAATCCCGGCCGTGGCGCCGGCATTTCAATGGAGGCAAAGTGTTGAGGCCCATGTAATGTGCGATGCCAGCATATGTTAAAGAACCAGTGGTCCAAATTTCCGGAGCCAGCCACTACGGCGTCTCTCATAATCATACCATGGTTTTGGGATATTAAACCCCAGAAGCAATCAATCAAATGCACGCAATCTGTAATGTCTGTAGACCCTGAGGGTATAAATAAATAAATAAATAAATAAATAAATAAATAAATAAATAAATAAATTGAACAATTTAAAAGATAATAGAGGACAAGATACCGAATCAGCTAAAAGAAAATTCTGCGGCGAAAAAAAAAGAATACACAGAACTTAGCTGGCCATGCTTAGGAATTGAAGCGTCATCATTCAAATGCTCACACGTGCCTGTCACAGTGCGAAACAACTGTTAAGGCAGTTTGTCTGCTCCTTGTCTAAGCTGATCGAGCGCGGACTCATGCTAGCGCTTCCACAATTCTCGACGTCCCATGTCTCGACAATTATATGTATTTCTTCTTTTTCTTTTGTAAGTACAATACCGCATATTTATGTAGGCTTCGAGCATCGAGAGAAGTGCGGAAATTTATATACCACGTGCGTAACATTCTTTTTCGCCTCAGTGCCCTCCCTCAATTGATAGTCGGTGTTCGTTTTGTCTTCTCCTTTACTGTTGCGTCCCTGTTTGCACGCCTTTCTTTTTAATATTGAATCCGTGCTAACTAGCTCGACGTTCTGCCGTTCTGAACATGAATGCGACAGTACGTACAAAAATAAGCGTGACGGTGAAAGAACACCAGGCCTGCGCGGAATCGCAGGACAGTGACAGCGTAAGCTGTAGGAGCAACCCTCTTTGAGGCCATTGTAAACACTTGGGGTCTGGCCAAATGATTGGGCCATCAGGTATATCGAAGTGCCAAGTGAGGTTTGCTTAGCAATTATGAAATTTCTAAATGAAACCAAAATAATTTTAGCTTAATTGGGTATGGGCATTGGGGACGTTCCATTGTTTCCTAAGGAGGGCAGATATGAGCCACGTTGTGCCTCATGGTGGTGCTTCGTAGTACATCTTGCTTTGTGAAACTCTCCAGTTGCACTAAAGTGCTTACAAGGCGGATTAGTCTCTTGCTCTCCTATTCATTGAATTAGTGAGTTCAATAAATTTCTTACGGGGCGAGGCTGCTTCACGCCGCGTGCGGCTCAGGTTTCTCGTCTATCTTCATTTATCGCTCGTTTGTACGTGTCTGTGTAAGCGGGCAGCCGCAAATAATATCAATTCAAATCAAGCTCCATTCACTGATAGGCCGCCTAGGCACTGCCATCAAAATTCAAAATTCCTGATTAGTCATACCCAAACAACATCGGCCAATAATTTTTAGTGCCCTGCAAATAAAGAATATGTTTTTTGATGGTTAGGGCTAATTAGTGATGCAATCTTCGATAGACGGACGGTGGTTGTGTTAAAGTTGGATTTTTTATGGGCTGCCGGCACCGGCCTTTTGGGCGGCCCGATTTCGTAAGTAAATTGAGCTTTCACACTTGGCAATATTTCGAATCAGCTTCGGACAAGTTGTAGGGCGCATGTCTCGTCTGAATTCGTGCTTTGCCATTTCGATGAAACTGCGCCTGCGCTCTTGAACACAGGCGCTAGCGGCCGTGGAGAGGTCGCCATTCTTCGGTGCCATTAGTCGCTGAAGAGAATTGATTTCTCTTTGCTATAACAGAAAGGAAGCAGAAGCTAAAGGCCAAGTGGCCTGACGGAGGCTTCTGCTCGTACGACAGTTCGGCGTGAAGGCCGTGTTGGAAATCGTGATAGCGCTGCGTGCTAGCGCATGGAAGAAGAGGAGAAAGACGTGCGCTCGCGACGGTTAGAAATTATAGAGGCCACAACAACAACATGTTTGGTTCGTTTGTGATCGGCTGCCTTTTCGCCACGCTAGGACGGCTCAGCGCTCCGCGCCAATAAACCCGGCAGAAGTCTCTTTTCCCCACATCGTATTTTGGTGCCGAAATGACCCGGGAAGCCAGCCAGCGCCTTCGCAACTTGCGGCTTCTTTCTGAAGAGACGTCTGCAACGAGTCGTCATGGAGCGGATCAGGAACAAGCGGGCCGCTCGCCGAGCGCAAAGCACGAAGATCATCAACGAGGTGAGCGGGATCCTGCAATCCGGACAGTTCGATCTTTCTACCCTTCGTGTCCTGCACAGCCGGTTGAAAGCGACCAAGTCAGAGTTGACCCTGCTCAACGCCGAGTTGGAAGCAGTCATGACGGACGAGCAAGCCATAGAAGATTATGATTCCGTCATTGAATACGAGGAAGCTGCTATAAGCACTTTGGCCTTGCTCGACCACAATATGGAAATGTTGAAAACTTCCTCTTCGCTTTCTACAACGGAGCCACCGACCGCAACTGACGGGAACCAACCGGCTACTTTCTCGACGAACACGACACGTTCACAACGTGAATTTGGCGCCAAGTTGCCGAAGTTAGAGCTTGTGCGTTTCGACGGAACGATCACCAAATGGCAGCCGTTCTGGGATATGTTTCGACATTCTGTCCACGAGAACCCGCGGCTGTCTGACACGGATCGCTTCCATTACCTGGTTTCGCTGCTGGACGGAGCTGCTGCTAAGGCCGTCGCCGGAATCCAAGTGACGGAATCAAGTTACAACGACGCCCTTGTAATCTTGAAGCAACGCTACGGCAACCACAAGTTGATCGAGCAGAAACTTTTGGAGAACCTGCGCATGCTTGGATCTGTGACCTCATCGAACAACGTTACAGCCTTGCGGAAGCTATTCGACGACGTTCAACTCAACCGAAGAGGACTCGCCAATCTTGGGGTGAGCGCTTCTTCATACGCTTCCATGCTATGTGAAATACTCCTGAAGGCTATTCCCCAAGACATGGTAGTAGATTATTACAAGAGGGAAAGTATCGATTCCGCTACGTCATCAGTAGCCACAGGCAGCAGTGCGGATTCAGCTGAACAGGAGTTGGAGCGCCTACTGAAATTTCTTCAGGTAGAAGTTGAATGTAGAGAGAAGTGTTCTCAGACTAGGACACCGAGGCTGAACGAGACGAGTTCTAAGCAAACTCTGAGCTTCAATAGGTCGTCGACTCCTGCGGCAAGGGTGCTTCACAATAAGGCAAAAGACTTAACTGAACCATGCTTCTTTTGTGATGCCAAGGACCATAAGACCGAGCGATGCACGAGCGCAGTTAGCCTCGACGATAAGCGCACTATGCTCAGGAAGGATGGCCGATGCTTCAAGTGTACCATGAGGGGGCATCTGGTACGTGACTGCCATCGCAGGATTCAGTGTACAACATGCAAGCGTCGCCATGCTTCCTCGATGTGCAACGCTGACGGTTCCAGCAGCTCAGTTTACGCAGGATCGAGAAAACCACCGAATGTCGCCATGCATGTTGCAACGAACGCTACACAGCCTCGACTAGCTACGGAGGTTCTCCTCCAGACGTTCCGTGCCTGGCTGACGACTCCGACTCATTGCTGCTACGTCCGCGGTGTCTTGGACAATGGCAGCCAAAGGACGTTTTTGCGGGAAGATATATGCCAGAAGCTTAATTTATCTCCCGTGCGAGAAATGGATCTCGTGGTTAGCACGTTCGGACGAGCTCGATCACAGCATGCTCAGCGGGCTCAGGTAGTGAGCATTACACTTCGCAGCCAGCACGAGAACATCTCAGTAGAGATAGAAGCGATCGTCGTGCCGTTCATATGCGAAGATATGATCGAAGTGCCCCAAGATAACCAGTTGTTTTGTGACATCGTTGCGGAGGGCAAACCAATAGCAGACGCAGTGGTTTTCCCTGGAGTCACAGGTGAACCGGGAGTGAGTCTCTTGATCGGGTCCGACCAGATTTGGAAGCTTATGTCGAATTCAAGCGAGGTCAAATGGGATGCAGAAAACCGATCTCTAGTAGCGATCAACACGAACTTCGGATGGACTTTTCAAGGACCCTTGGCGTTCTCCGAGAATGTTCATCGGAAGACGAGCAGTCACATCTGTGTTTTGCGAGTGGACGCACACGACAATGAAGCCCTTTCCTTCCCATTACAACGTTTCTGGGAAATGGACGCCATTGGTATTGTGGATACAACATCATCCAACCAAGAAGACGTTTTGACGAAGTTTAATGAAACCATCAAATTTCAAGACGGTCGCTATGAAGTGTCGCTCCCATGGAAACCTCGATGGACCACATATGAGCGACAATCGCAAAGTTGCACTTTCCAGACTGTACTCATTGGTTCGGCGTCTTTCTTCAAACGATGAAGCCTTAAAAGCTTATGACAACGCTATTAGGCAATATGTGAAGGATGGCCATGCGGAGAAGGTCAAGAACGTGCAAACTACGCAAGGCAACGTTTATTACATGCCGCACCATGAAGTCATTCGCGAGACATCTACTACTACAAGACTGCGCGTTGTTTTCGACGCATCATCGCACGGAACAGCCTCATGTAGTCTAAATGAAAGACTTGAAAAGGGACCGAACCTGAACTCCGACCTGCTAAAGATGCTAATCAGGTTTCGTTTGTATAGTTTCGGACTTACGGCGGATGTACAGAAGGCATTCCTTCAGATATCCATTAAGGAAGAAGACCGAGATGCGCTTCGCTTCTTTTGGTTTGACGAAGTACCGACCAAAAACAAGCCGCTTCCGAGGCTCGAGGAGATCAGGATGACTCGTGTGCCTTTCGGAACAACGTCAAGTCCGTTTCTCCTATCATCTACGCTTCGGTACCATTTCAACCATGTAGATTCGAAATATCAAGCCACAGCTCTTCAGCTCAAAGAAAGCTTTTACGTGGACGATTTGGTTTTCGGCGCTTCAACACCCGAGGAGATCTCCCACTTGTACGAGGAAACAACCGAGATCATGAAACTAGCAGGCATGAACATGCAGAAATGGTCGACTAACGAGGACAGGCTGCGACACACACTGAAGGAAAAGGGATCAACGATGCAGCCTACTCAAACAAAGGTACTCGGACTTTATTGGAATACGGAGGAAGACACTCTGCGTGTGAACCTTGACCCAATTATGGACATTATCAAGAACGGGAAAACCACAAAGCGAACGGTGCTCCAAGCGACATCGAGAATTTTCGACCCGTTGGGATTTTTGTCTCCATTCACCATCAGAGCCTAAAATCATCTTTCAAGAGATATGGAAGCAAGGCCTAGATTGGGATTTACCATTACCAAAGGATATCGAAGACGATTGGATCAAGTTTACGACAGAAGTTGAAGACGTAAGAAGTTTAACTTTGAAGAGGAGCTCATTGACTCAAGTCAACACGGACGGAGCTCACTTGCAGCTTCATGTCTTTTCTGACGCAAGTCCGCAGGCATACGGTGTCGTCGCGTACTTGAGGGCTGAAGATAAATCGGGAAACATCTATGTCCAACAGTTACTCGCAAAAGCTCGGGTTGCTCCCATTAAGAGGCTGACATTACCACGTCTTGAGCTCGTCGGAGCTTGCCTGGGAGCGCGAATAGCAACGTTTCTACGTGAGACACTACCGAAATGCGATGAATACTTCTGTTGGACCGATTCTAACATCTGCCTATGCTGGATTCGGTCATCACCCACTAAGTGGAAGCCCTTTGTTTCCAACCGAGTGATGGAAATTCAAGAGCGCACCGATCCTAGTCGCTGGGGTCATTGCGCTGGGAAAATCAACCCAGCTGATTTTCTAACCAGAGGCATGCCAGCTCAGAGCCTTTGCACAAGTTCACTATGGTGGCTTGGCCCCGAATGGCTCATTACGCCTCGAGAAATGTGGCCAAAGCAAGAAGAGAACCGCGAGAGCTCATCTGACATGTTGCTCGACGAAAGAAAACCAACTGACAACGTGGTTCTGATGGCCCAGAGCAAGATGCAGGAACCTCTATTTGAGGTCAATAAGTACAGTCGCTGGAAGACAGTGCTTCGCATCACGGCTTGGGTGAGAAGGTTCCTTCACAACTGCAAAGCAAGTAGTAATACGAGAAGAGAAGGTCCTCTGTCAGCACCGGAGATTGTAGAGAGCGAAGATACGTGGATCAGGACCTTACAAGCACAAAGCTTTGGAAATGAGATTATGGCACTAACCACGAACAAAGCTCTCGACAAGACATCGGCCATACGAGACCTTCACCCTTTCATGGATACCAAGGGTATAATCAGGATCAAGACTCGCCTAGACAACGTAGATGCTTCACGAGACGTAAAATGCCCCGTCTTGTTACCCGCCGATCATCGTTGCACTCACCTCATCATAGACAGCGAACATCGACGCCTTCTGCACAGTGGTGTTGGTGTCACACTCGCCGAGTTGCGTGAGAAGTTCTGGATAGTGCGTGGTCGTCAGTGCGTTAAAAAGGTGCTTGCACAGTGCGGTGTTTGTGCGAGGTTTCGTTTAAAAGCCGCTTCAGCTCCTACAGCCCCGCTTCCTATCGACAGAGTCTCGAGGTCTCATCCATTTGAAGTCACGGGCGTAGACTTCGCTGGTCCAGTCTTCGTGAAGGGAAGCAACTCTGTGAAAACATTCATTGTGGTGTTTACCTGTGCTGTAGTGCGAGCAGTTCACTTAGAGCTAGTCAGTGACATGACTGTGAATTCCTTTTTATTGGCATTTCGTCGCTTTATTTCACGCCGTGGCTTGCCAAGTGTAATATATTCTGATAATGCTTTAAGTTTTAAGGCGGCCAGTCGGGAACTTAAGCTGTCATATGGACTTCTACGTGATGTACAGGTACAGAACTTTTGTGCTTCCAGTAATATCACGTGGAAGTTCATTGCTGAGCGCGCTTCATGGTGGGGAGGTTTTTGGGAGCGAATGATTCGAACAGTTAAGACTTGCCTCAGGAAAACTCTAGGAAAGGGTTGCTTCAGCTTCGAGCAGCTTGACACTTTGCTAAAAGAGGTCGAGGCCGTGATAAATTCTAGGCCACTGACGTATATTTCTGATGATGCTTCTGAAGCAGAAATACTGACTCCATCACACTTTTTGTCAGGTAGACGGCTCACGGCCCTTCCGGAAGTACAAGCGAGCGAGAAGTCGGGATGTCGCACCGACATTTTACGCGCTTGGAGACAAAGACAACAAAAACTAAATGAATTTTGGCAACGTTGGTATAAAGAATATATCTTGACACTGAGAAGCGCGCACAGCAGGTCACAGAAACCCGACAGCAATTTAAAGTGCGGTGACCTTGTTATTGTTAGAGACAACAAAGTGCCCATTACGTTTTGGAAATTGGCTAGAGTATTTGAAACCTTAAAGGGGAAAGATGGGCACGTCAGAGCATGTAAAGTCAGATTAGCAGACGACACGGAACTCACGAGACCGGTTCAACTTCTTTGTCCTCTGGAACTGTGCAAGTGACATTGTTGGCCGCGGAGGATGTTGGAAATCGTGATAGCGCTGCGTGCTAGCGCGTGGAAGAAGAGAAAAGACGTTGCGCTCGCGACGGTTGGAACGTTGGCGTTCGTTTGTGATCGG
>JABSTT010000438.1:0-11221 GCA_013339685.2 Hyalomma asiaticum | reverse complement strand
AGGTGTCTCTGTGCTCTGACCCTAGCGCTAACGCTGTGCAGCGCACATTAGAGGAACCGCCACGCAGTGAGTACCAGATGCTCAAAACCGAGGGTGAGGCAAACACCTCGTTAGAAGATGAAGGAGAGGGGGAGCAGGACGCACAGGCGTTGGAGCCGGTAGCGACTAATTCCATGTCAGGTTTGGAGCAGGGGCAGTGGGAAAGTCAGAATTCTGTCGACGAAGATATTATTGAGGACAGTGAGCGGTTTGGGCCTGTCACTGAGAGTTCTTTTGCAGAAGAGCAAAAGCGAGATGAGTCACTGGCTGATGCTTGGCGCCAGGCAAAAGGCGGGTCACACGGCATGGTGATCGACGGTCAGTTGCTCTATCATAGGGAGCTGTTAGACGGGAAACAATGCCTCCAGTTAATAGTACCAAAGTCCCGCCGAGCCAAAGTGCTAGAATTGGGGCACGACAGCCCTTGCGGTGGTCACTTCTCTGAAAAGAAAACAAAAAAGCGCATTAAAGCTTCCTTTTATTGGCTATCATTGGGATCGGATGTAAAGCACCATTGTCAGAGCTGTCACGGGTGCCAGGTTCACGCACGTAGGCTTAAAATCGATCGGGTGCCTATAACGCCGCTGAACAGACCACAGGCACCTTTTGAGGTAATTTACCTTGACTGCATAGGCCCCCTTGAGCCAGCTTCCTCACGGGGTCATAAGTATGCTCTAGGTGTTGTTGATCTGTGTACACGATGGGCAGAAGTGATTCCGCTGCGGGCAATAACAGCCAAGGCAACGTGTCAAGCTCTAATAGATGTATTTAGCCGCTGCGGAACGCCTGAGCTGATATGTAGTAACCAAGGGACAAATTTCACCGCTAAACTAACCGTGGAGTTCATGGATAGGTTAGGTGCAAAAATGAGGTTTGCGACGCCCGATCACCCGCAGAGTAACGGTATCGTGGAACACTGCAATGGGACGTTCAAAGGTATGCTGCGCCACGTAATCGGCACGCACGGAAGAGACTGGGACCTCTACGTGCCTTGCTTGCTGTGGCCGTATCGCGAGAGAGAGAGAGAGAGATGATGGGCGGAAGGCAGGGGAGGTTAACCGGAAGAGAAAATATCCAGTTTGCTACCCTGCACTGGGGGGAAGGGGTGAAGGGAGACAGAAAGAGATGGAAAAAGAATAAAGAAAGAGAGAGGTCAAATCGCGCACACACACAAGCACGGCATGTGTCACAGACGGTTCACGAGGCCCGTTGCGCGCAAAAACTTGAGCACAGCCTTCGTGGCTTTCTGCTGCTAGACACTGTCTGTCCGGCATTCCAATATGGTTTGCTCGGACAGCGGTCGACCATCAAGGCGTGACAATTCTGTGGCGAGAGTCTGTCGCTGGGAGCAGTACCCAGGGCAATCGCAGAGGACATGCACAATTGTTTCCTCGCTGCCGCAGTGAATACAGGCAGCACTGTCTTCCAGTCCAATGCGACAGCTGAAACTTCTTGTGAATGACGTGCCTAGCCACAGGCGGCAAAGTACGGTAGTTTCACAGCGGGTAAGCCCACGCGGAACTCGAAGTTGTAGTGATGGGTCGAGGCGGTGCAGACGGGTATGCAGAAGACCAGGAGTGTTCCATAGCGCTATAGTCATATCACGCGCAAGCGAGCGAAGTTTTCTTACTGCATCCGTTCTTGACAGTGGGATGGCTTGCAGCACTCCAATTTCGTGGGCACGTTTCGCAGCATTATCTGCGTGCTCGTTGCCGATTATTCCAGAGTGGCCTGGTAGCCACTGAAACGTGATGTCATGGCCTTTGTTGGTTAATTCGTGATAGAGCTGTCGTGTTTGAAGCACTAATTGGTCTTGCGGCCCGCTACGTAAGGCCGATAAAAGGCACTGAAGGGCTGACTTGGAATCTGTAAAGATGGCCCATTTCTGTGGTGGCTCTCCATCGATTACGCAAAGTGCGGTGCGTAGTGCCTCAAGCTCCACGGCTGTCGATGTTGTGCCATGAGACGTCCTGAACAGCACATCTACTGCTTTGGCAGGGAAGGTCACAGCTCCTGCAGATCTGCCTGCTGCTGTTGAGCCATCAGTGCAAAGCTGAAGATGATTCCTGTAGTACTCATGTAGCATTAGTAGAGACAGCTGTTTTAAAGCCGGCGGTGAGAGCTCCGCTTTCGTCCGAATCCCTGGCACTGTCAGCCGTACCTTTGGACGGGCCAAACACCAAGGAGGCGTCGGAAGTCTCTCAGCAGGAGTATAATTCTTTGGGAGGCACTCGCGGAATGCCGATATCCTCTTACAAAAAGAGGCACCGGGCCGGTCTTCTGGAAGCGAGGCGAGGTGGTGAGCAGGAGCACGAGCTAGGTGTCGAATGTGTGTCCTAAGCACCTCCAAAGTGATGTGAGTGGTGGCAGGAAGGTCTTTGGCCATTGCTATAGTATCCGCTGTTGAGGTGCAGCGTGGCAATCCGAGGCAGATCTTGAGTGCCTGGCCCTGAACGCTCTCGAGTGCGCGTAAGTTACCTTTACAGGTGTCAGTCAGCACCGGTAAGCTGTATCTCAAGTACCCGAGAAAGAGCGTCCGGTATAGGTGCAACATGGCGGTCACTGACGTACCCCACGTTTTCCCTCCAAGGAAGTGGAAAACTTGTGAGGTGGCCGTTAGGCGCTTCTTGAGACCGGCCACATGGGGACTCCAGCAGAGGTCCCGATCGATGGTTACTCCCAGGAACCTGTGCGTCCTAGCGTAACAAATTTTTTTCCCCTTGATAGAGATGGCATAGGCTGTCATTGGCTTTCGCGTGAAAGCGACCAGCGCCGATTTTTCAGGCGAAATTTCAAGGCCTTGTTCATTAAGGTATGCCGATATCGAAGTCGCGGCTTTTTGGAGCCTCGCGCGTATCTGGGGACGTGTTACGCCTGACGTCCAAACACACATGTCGTCAGCATAAATCGATATCTGTACACAACCTGGTATGCGTTCCACGAGACCAATCAGAACCAAGTTGAATAACGTGGGGCTCAAGACGCCCCCTTGAGGAACTCCACGGTGTGTGCAGTGCTGAGAGGTTGGCCCATCGTCGGTTTGCACAAAGAAGGATCTCATCTGTAGGTAGGCACGAATCCAGCGGTACGCTCGGCCACCAAGACCGACGGACCCAAGGGCGTCGAGTATGGCCTCGTGAGAAACGTTGTCGTAAGCTCCTTTGATATCCAAAAATAGTGCCGCGGTTAATCGCCTGCTCAATTTCTGGTGTTGGACGTACGTTACGAGGTCAACAACGTTGTCGATAGAGCAACGAACGCGTCGAAAACCGGCCATGGCACTTGGATAAACCTCGTAGCGCTCTAGGAACCACTCCAGTCTGGCGAGGATCATGCGCTCCATCAGCTTCCCTACACAGCTAGCTAGCGCTATTGGGCGGTATGACGAGAGCTCTAGAGGCGATTTCCCAGGTTTTAGGAGCGGAACCAATCGGCTCGTTTTCCATTCTTGGGGGACATGTCCGTCTCGCCATGAGTTATTGAACATTTCCAACAAAGCTTTCTGCGCCTGCTCACCTAGGTTGCATAGGATCCTGTAGGAGATGCCATCTGGGCCAGGTGATGAAGAACGATTGCACAACAAAAGGGCCGCATCCAGCTCCTCAATGGTAAAGGGCAGGTCCATGCGTGAGTCCAGTGAATGTGGAGTGTTCTGTGTAGCAAGGACTCCTGTGCAAGCTGCATTGCCGACAATCTTCTTGCAAAAATCTTCAGCTACCTCGATATCCCGTCGACCTTGGTAAAGCGCTAAACCTTTGAACGGAAACCGCTGCTCAGGAAGCGTACGCAGACCTCGCACTGTTCTCCATATTTGCGATAAAGGTTTCCGGGGTTCCAGAGGCTCACAGAACCTTACCCACCGTTGAGACTGAAGTTTAGCTATGCGACGCTGTATCTTCTTTTGCATGCGCCTGGCTGTCCTTAGATCGTGTACGGAATTAGTCCGTCTATATCTGCGCTCGGCACGTCGACGAATCGTACGGAGTCGTTCCAACTCTACGTCCGTTTCCGAGCGCTTCGGGGAGCATGTCAGTGTGCGCATCGCCGTCTGTACCGCTTCCTTTATAGCTTGTTCTAGACCTGACGGGAGGCCGCTGCGACAAGCGTCTTCGACGTTCGTCTTGAACGCAGTCCAATCAGTCCTCCGGAATGTGTTAGAAGGATGACATCCAGCCAGGCCTTTGATGTTGACGTAACTGGGGATATGGTCACTCCCGTGGGTCTCGATGTCTAAAAACCAATTAACGCGTGAGGCAAAGCGACGTGACACGAATGTCAAGTCCAAACAGCTGCTGTACGTTGCGCCTCGTAAAAACGTAGGGCTCCCATCGTTAAGCAAGCACAGGTCATGATCGGACACGAAAGAAGCCAGCCGCCTGCCTGTGGCGTTAACTTTGGAGCTTCCCCAAATAGGGTGGTGAGCGTTAAAGTCACCTGTAATGATCCATGGGCCAGGAACCCCTGCCAGAATGTCGTCCAGTCTTTTTCTATCAAATCGGGCTACTGGTGATAAGTACACGCACACTAAAGTAAAAGTGAGGCTCTTCTTTTTTACGGTGATGCAAACGTATTGGTTGTCATCGTGAGGTGGCACAGGCCGAATGATGTAGGTAAGCTCACGACGAATGTACACCAGGACCTTGCTGCTTTCGTTATGTGTTGAGGACATCGTTGATTCATAACCGGATAGCCTGAATGGATGCGATAGCTTTGGCTCGCAGATAACGACGATTGGAAAACGGTTGGAGAAAACGTATTGACGGAAATCAGAGATTCGAGATTTAAGTCCTCTCGCGTTCCACTGGATTATAGACGCATGTCTGACCTCTTCACGGAATGATTGGTGATTTGCAGCCATTGTTCTATTCGAGGGTTGCTAGGACTGGGCTCAGCGCGTCCAATATCTGCAGACCACTTCGAGCGGTCGGGGTTCCGAGGCTTCTCAGTAGCTCTGTTATGACAGCCACTAGGGATCGCAGCATCGGAACGATCTGGCGATCAACCCTTGGCGCATCATCAGCTGAAATAGGCTTAGATGTCGGTGCTTTCAAGAAAACAGTCTCAATGACTTTCTCAAATAAAAAACAACCGTTAAAATTTACCTATTTTAATCAGGACCAGAAGCTTGCAAGTGTAAACACGTTCAAATATACAAGTGCAAGTGTAAACACGTTCAAAGAGCGCCGCTCATAATTCATACGTCGGACAGGATGATTTTAAAAGACTACTCCTCCAGAGTGTCACGCGCATGCTGCATTCATCTCATCTCCTCTCTACCATCTTTCCTCCTTCCTTCCCTTCCAGCTCTCCCTCGCTCCTTCATACACAATGTATAAATAGCACCAACCACCCATGCATTGTATGCCTGAAGAAGACCGGACTCCGGTCGAAACGTTGCATCAAATAAATCTTCCGTTTGTACTGTTCGGAGGAGGATCTACTTCACTTTACGTAACGCCAACGGCCACTCCTCGCCATCATGCCCGCCTATATATATATATATATATATATATGAAATTTCGGTGTAATGAAATTCAAGGGGCAGCAACAAATTGTTTGTTCTTCTGAGAGATTGTTGTATTCTAACACCCCGGAATTCATAACTACCTCTGTGCGGGTCCTCTCTGAGTTGCACATGAGTCTTGCACATGTCAGGAGTGTGGTGACGACCGATGCTTTGTGAATAGTGACGCAATTAGAGTTGAAATGTAGGTATCTGGCAGCGCGTTTCGGCTTTTGGGAAAGGAGAGTATGCGCGGGTTAACACACAAATGAACATCAACAAGAGGACGGCTCATCCCGCGTCCGAAAGCCCGAACGCCCAAGCGAAAAATCCCCCGAGTAGTTTACGAACTGCCCTGCGCCGACTACCGCGCCCCTTACATGGACTAAATGAAAATCTTCCCAGAAAGATTACGCCAGCACAGGCACGACGTACGTTGTTTCAACTCTGAGCGAAGCGCGCTTGAGGAACACAGCGAAAAGCAAGACCACCTCATCAACTTAGACGACGCACGGGTCCTCGAACCCACAGTCTGTCGCCCTCGCCTCTACGCCGTCAGCGTTCGTCAACCCTGTTGCTACAGTCCCTTTCTCACCTAAGTGGCGCAGTTGTGTTCTCGCGCGAGAGACAGTTAGGCTGGACTCCTTCCCGATTTCTTTGCACACCTCGTCGTTTCAACGGCTGCAACAAAAATTAGTCCTTCATCAGCTTTTTTTTCTCTTTCGTGCCATGCCGCGTTTTCTACTGAGCGAGTTTCTAGGCGCCAGCGAGACTATCACTTCGGTTGCTTTCACGAATTCACTGCAACCTACGAATTCTCGCTCTTCCGAGTACGAGTTCGTTGTACTGAGGCGTTGTTAACATGACGTGGAAGTAAATGTAACATATCGTTATTCTGAAAAGTCTGGTATTCTGAAGTACACAGTAGTGAAATAATTTTGCATTGAAACTATTAGCAGTCAGCGAGGAATTTCTAGAAAGTTTGTTAGTGGGAAAGCTTTGTTGATGTGGTGTTCGTTCTACCAAGATTTCACTGTGGATTTGAAAAGCTATAGCATGCGAAGGAATAAAATGTTTTACCTCACTTGTTATGCAGGGACGGTCGAACATTCGTATACCGACGCGAACAGTCCCAGCTGTGCCGCTCACCCAAGATCAACTTCTCTACATACCTCCTCTTGGAACACTCCGTTTTAGCGCAATTCCTTGCTGCGCCACCATCGCTATAGTATATGACTGATGTAACATCGTCAATTTGTTTGCAAATAAATGGCGATATGTAGTTTTAGAACATGCTGATTTAGTGAAAACTTCCCTTACAAGCATCTAAATTTACGGTGTTGGCATTTGCTGGTAGAACACAACTCGCTCCGGAATAGCTTATGCTGGTATGACGGAATACACTCGGCAACTTGCTGTTCGCGCAGTGCTGCAAACAGCACGCGGAAAGCTCTGTGTGCACTTTGAAAAGCTATAGCATACCAAGGAATAAAACGTTTTTCATTATTTTTTATGCAGGGACGGTCGAAAGTATTGCCCTCCTGAGTACATGCCTTTTTTATGCAAGACAGGCGCTCTAAATCATTTATATGGAAAAAAATGTAATCGAATCTAAAACACACAGGTGGCCGAATCATACACCTCCGAAAAAGATCCTTATCAACATAGAAGCATATTTCAGTTAAGACGTAAGGAATGTGTACTTGTGCCCATGGGCAGAAGGCCGGGTAGTAATTGTCACGCAAAGGTCAGCACGCTGGTCTAGAACATTGCACAGCGGCGCTTGGGACTGCAAGGGCGATATCTAAAGATAAAACATCGTTTGAGACAGGCGAATAGTAGGCATACGCGGCAGAAACAGCCGTAGTCGCGCAGATAAAAATGAGAGAAAATCTAAGGCAAGTGCCTCACGGGGTGCCACGCATGCGCATAAGTGTCCTATCCAAGCCCTGTGTTGTTGGCACCTCTTGTCCATGTGTTCCAGGCAAGCGTGTTGACCCCTGTATATCTCGATCACAGTACTGCACGTTTGTCCAGGGATTAAAGCGATATGTTGAGATAATCACGTTGAGTTATCTCGAATATATGTAATGGCTTTGGAAAAACTAAGCAATTGAAGGAGAACAATAGCCTATATTGAGAGTATTTATCAGCTTGTTGACACACGAAAATCCAATACGACAACCTAAAAACGGAGCCTTAATACAACGTCTATTGAGACTCCTTCGTGCTGCTTGTTCCCTGCTTTATGGCAGCGCGGTTCGCTCGGAGAACTTCCAAAATCGCGGAACCTAGAGTGACTTTTCAACTGCCAGCGTGCACATGCTACGAGATAACGCAAAGATGAAATATGAGCCCTCAGAACTTGTGCTGCAGCAAACCGGGTCACCCAGCACAGGCCTACCTGTATTGCTGCAGGCGGCGTCACCTTGAGGCGGGGAACGCGAAGGCCAAAGAGCTCAAGTTCCCTTGCGGCGAGGTGCATGTTCGAGCGGGTGCTTTCGCCGGTTGACGCCACTTGAGGTGGGTGTCGGTGCTCCATGGCTTTACACTACGCCGCGCCAAACCACTGGTAAGAATCTTACACCGGTTCGCTATAAGCGCAGAACACTCAGAAAGAATCGTTAACCGTCTGCGCAGTAGACGTTTGATAATTGCGCCAAAGCTCGCGCCAAGGCTCGTGCCTAGCAGCAGCTTCGCTCTTCTTTTCCTCTCTTGAATGGCACATACCCATTGCAGGGCATTGCCCCGCCACCGTCGTCTAGTGCCTATAGCATTCGGCTGCTCAACCGAAGGTCGCGGGATCGGATTCAGGCTGCGCCGGCTGCATTTAGATGGAAGCGAAATGTTCAGGCCTTGTGTACTGTGCGATGTATGTGTACGTTAAAGAACCCCTGGTGGCCTAAATTTCTGGAGCCCTCCACTACAACGTCTCTCATAATCATATCGTGGTTCAAAGGAGTACTGACACGATTTTGCGGCGGTGCAAAGGAACATTTTTCGTTTTCTAACCATGCATTGTCCTCGCTCTCCCCACGCTGAAGCCAGGAAACAGGTGCAAAGTATTTTAGTTTGATTTCAATGTTTCCGTCGCCCAGAATCTGCAAGCCAGCCTCAGCACAATGGACAATATGGTGACGTATGAACACAGTATCATGAAAGTCGCCGATGTTGCTGTCATAGTCGCTGGACGGCCGTGAAATCATCGTTGTTTTGCGTGCCCCACGTGTAATTGACCACAGCTGACTAAGTTGCAGCGACGTCATTACCAACTCCTGTCCCCACGTGATTGGACGTACGTGCGACTGTGTTGACACGTCACTAGGAAATCGCTCCCTCGAAATCGACACCGAAAGTTGGCTTTCAAGAGAGCCGTATTAAAAATATATTCATTGCTTTGCGATGCACGGCGATAGCCTATTTAGGGTTCTCAATAAAAGCGCTTTTTTACAGCAACAATACGAGAATGTCAAAAGCTCGCGTCAATACTCCTTCACGGGCGCAAAATACCGAAAATTAATCAATGAATGCGCCCGCCACGGTGATCTAGTGGCTATGACACTCGGCTGCTGATCTGAAAGTACTGGGATAGAATCCGGGCCGCGGCGGCTGCATTTCGATGGAGGTAAAATCTTGAGGCCCGTGTACCGCGCGATGTCGGTGCATGTTAAAGAACCCCAGGTGGTCGAAATTTCCGAAGTCCTCTTCTACGGCGTATCTCATAAACATATCGTGCTTTTGGGACGTTCAATCCCATGGATCAAAATTAATCAATGCCTAGGGCGAATAGATTTAAAGATTGCTTTTATATAGGTGGTTTGGCCAAGCATCAACATACACCTAGCTGGTACCAATTAAAGGGACTGTCTACCGCTCGGAGAATTTTGAAAGATTGTGGTAAAAATGGGCAGATCGCGCGTCACATTTACGAGAACGAGCACGCTTTCATCCCACAAAAAAGGAATTATGTTTTCAATTTTGCTCTGAATGAGGTGAAAGAAACGCCGCTAGCGACACCCAACAGCGCGTTTGTCATTCTCCAAGTATACGAGAACCAGCCCACGCAAGCATACGTACTCTGCTGAAAAACAATTATGTGTGTCTTACAAGCGTGCTTCACCCTATGAGACATCTTTTTATATCATGCAAGAGCAATTCGTTCTTTTTTTTTGCTGTTTTTGGGGTGGCGCGGATCGCGCTGCCTTCGAATTGGTCGGCCTGTACCACTGATCTCCACTGGGTTGCTGGATGGCGGTTCGAGCTCTCCGGCGCGCGGTCACCAGAAGTTCGGGCGCTCGTCCCGGACGTCGTGAAATCGGCCGCTGTGAAAGCATAGAAAGTGCTGTGTATGGGCCGGTGTCGTTCGCATTTCGCCAAAGATGCCTGCTGCTTGCTCTGTAAACTGTACAAGAAGACCACAGAAGTCGTCCAGGAAGACGTTTCACTTGTGCGTACGATATGCACGATAGGCAGCGAAACGCTCATGTCGTGTGTCGGTTTTAGAGCTGTGCGTCTTGTAACGCAGGCTCCCTTGCTCTAAGTTGATTTGTATCAGCGGAAGTTCGACAACTTAAGCAGAGACAAGTTGACACCATCCCCAGGCAGCAGGCTCTGTAGCTATCACATTACGGTCTCTTGTTTCGATCGAACCGACGCACGAACTCGGCTACAGCATGACGCAGTTCCCACGTTGTTTTCCTTCCAAAAGCATACAGGTGTTTTAATGAACTTGTAGAAAGCTTTTAAGATATCCACGAGAGCGTTACGAGCATGCAAACGCCTTAGTATAGTTTACTGGCGTCTTGGCCATCTCAGAGAATTTTCGACGAACTTAGATAATTTTTAATAATTGACAAACTTTGAAATTGTTCCTTAAACGCAAAATGTTCAATGGACAAGTTGTAGAGCATGTCAATCAGTACCCGGGTAATATACTTTCATACTAATAAGTGCAGTTCTTTTAATTTTCCCTGGTTTCTAAGAAGGTGCGTGAGATTTAAAAAAGTACCACTCGCTTGCATGCCGTGACATTAGCTGTTTGTGCCTGCGGTCTCCGCGCACCATCGGTCATTATGTCCTGCAGCACATTTCAGTGTGCCAATTTCATGGCATGTGAGCGTCTAGTAATGTGGCCCTCTTTCAAACTTCGCACGTTTTCTTGCAATCCCACAAAAATTAAAACCACTGCTTCTATTATTATGAAAGTACATTATCCGTATACGGATAAGGCGAGCTAGCTTATAGAGTACGTGCAGAGCATGTGCAGAGCTAGCCTATAGGCTAGCTCACATGCTCTGCAACTTCAAAATTTGGCATTTTTAGTTTTAAACAACAGTTTAAAATTTGGTAAATAAGTAATATGAATTACATGGGCTCATTAAAAATAGTCTCAGAAGGTCGAAACGACAGTAAAAACACTAAGATTTTTGCGTTCTCGTGATTAATGCGTAAGTGGATATTTTTCAGGCTTGGCGTAAGGGAACTGAAACACTCTACATACGCAGTGGACGACAGCTAGACCTTGGCATTTCAGCTTAGTGGCTGTGAGAACAATAGGGCCGGCAATAGCATACTGTTAAGCCATCAAATTTCTATCGCTTAGCGTATACGACTTGAGCTGCAGTGAATATCACGATTACCAGACACTTAAATCGCTTTTATTGCGGGACCTGCATTCTT
>JABSTT010000437.1:0-12269 GCA_013339685.2 Hyalomma asiaticum | reverse complement strand
TATACACCTCTGCATCCCTGGTTTGATCAACACCACAGATTTCAGAGTAGTGTCCCGAAGTTTTCCCTCAGGCTGACCCTTACATGACATGTTCCTCGTTATGATGGGACGGCTGATTGCACACGGCATCCTACTCAGAGTGTTTGCACTGAAAAGAAAGAATGTCCATAGCTGGTTCTTTCCACACTATTTAGATTTCCCTGCCATTGCTCTGCAGCAAGGGCACCGTCATTTGCAACCAGTTGTGCCCAGTGCAAAGATGAAATGTTTCATGAAGGCCACACTATCACTGTCTTATTTGTTGTCCAGTCATATGAAACGAAATCATGTAGTTGAAGTACAAGAGATATACCCCATGACAGACGCATCAAAAATTTCATGTTTGCACATTTCCTCTCAACTAGTTAAATAGTGAGGCCAGTATGACTTTTCTGCCTCGGGCTCATGTCCGTCCAACTTACTCTGAACTGCATATGGTGACGTATACAGTTCAGGAGCACTGTTGTCGCTATTGTGACTCGAGTTTTTTTTTTTTTTTTTCATTTCTCATGGGTGCTTGCTCTGGCTTGGCTTTGGTTCTATTTTTAAGTGGCTCAGAAAAGCAAAATGAAGTCATGCAAGAATGTGCAAAGAGAAACGGTAAAAGAAATATTGTTGCAGTGGATCAATAAAGGATGGCCATAAATTATGTGCTCACATATGAAGCATACCTTGCGGGGATGTTCACCCCCGAGGTTACTTGCAGTGGTGATAAAATCTCATCTTTCTTCAGGTATGTAGACTCCACCTAAGTTATAATAGCTTTGTAAGCCGTGCTTCCCTTGGAAACGGTGACAAGGAGGAGAAAAGATGGCCACGAATGACATAATTGAATAGCTGTTAGGCGATGATTCATGTATGCGCAACAACAGTGCAGACGAGGACGACAAAAGTTATGTGCGCCACAATTTTTTGCGCACCTCTCTCTGTTATACCCTTACCATGTTGTACGTTCCGAAGCCTCAATTGGATAATTTAAATGACAGACATTTATTCCAGAAGCAAGCTTCTTAACAGCCGCATAATTGTACTTTTTATAACTATGCCCTATGCGAAAACGGTTGTATATATGCAAATACAGTTTACATTTTCTCATATTCAAGTGCTTTTACATATGTACAGTGTCCATACCTACTGCACGGACTGCAGTGAATTGTGTAGCGATCGGTAAAATCTTTTCCATCTGTAGACTCCTTTTACCGGTGGAACATGCAGCAAATGCTATAGCGAGTAAGAAGCATGCCTTTGCGTCCGGCGGTGAAAACTTTGTTACAAACGTGTTCTTCTCTTACTAGTTAAGACGAGGTTCGCCAAAAAAGGGTTCTTCAATCAGCAGGGGGACCACTCTTTCCCCTGTCGCAAACCGGAAGCAATTGGACACGTCTTGCTGCAACGCTGGGATGCGGTGTTTTTCGGAGATGTATTGCAACGCATCTTCAATATAGTCCTTTGGATGTGAAAACAAGGGGACACACACCAAATTATAATCATCAAAAGTAAAATTTACTCCTAAAGATGAAAAAACCCGACGTTTCGGGTCCCACTCGGACCCTTCTTCAGGGGTGACTGGAGGGCACCAGACAGCAACAGTGCTTATAAGGCCTTCTTTTTCTTGTTTCTTTCTTTTTTTCTTCTCTCTCCCTCCCTTTCTCACTTTCTCTTTTTCCGGTTCTTCAGACCGAGGGGGGTCATCTAGTGTTGAACCAGGTGCCGGAGTCCGCAAAAATAGACACTTGGCATTGCACCTGCAGACCGGTTCATGTTACCAGGTGTCGCCTGAATGTGCCATGATTCGACAAAAAGCCGCTTGTGAAAACTGGTTTCCAAGTCGAGGACGCGGGAGTTTTCAAATTCGATGCGGTGGTCGTGCACCTCACTGTGTTCAGCTAATGCTCTCCTTTGTCTTTCGAACTTGCGGACATCGTTCCTGTGCTGTCCGAGCCTCTCTGGGAAGTTCTTGGTCTCTCCCACGCACGACGCGCGGCAATGTGAGCAAGGAATGGAGTAAAGCTCAGCTTGCGCTCTCTCCCTCGGCAGCCTGTCTTTCGGGCGCGGAAAGAAACGGCCAAGCGTGGAAATTGGCGGGCCAGGGACGGGGACGAAAAGGACGACAGGTAGCGAAGACAAAAAAAACATTGCTTTACCGCTCGTGGCCTGAACAAACTGGGCAGCACTCTGGACTACGCTCGACCTTGCTGCGTATAGCGGTGCTCTTTCTTGGGGATCTAAGGCCTCACAGAGTCGTGGACCTGGCCACGATGTTGTGGGCCGGTGGAAGAGCACTCGGTCATAAACCTGACTGTGCTGTTGGTGGTTCGCCCGGCTCGTCGGGCGTTCCGTGGACACATCATCGGGAGCATGGTGCCAAGCGGAACCCTACACCCCTGCTCTTGGCACATGCCAGACCGTGACTCCAGCAGATATCTCCCCTACTACGTCCACGCTGGTGGAACGACGCATCCCCCTCCAACATGGCGCCTCACGTGCGAAGTCCGCGCGCCGTCCTTCGTATTCTCTCCTTGGGGCCATGTGCCGCAAACTCTCGTCGTCGTCTTCGTCGCCTCGCTTGCTGTACGGGTGCTTCTGCGTGACCGATTCCTCCATTACGCCTTCGCCATGTGCCCAACATAACCAGCGCGCACTTCTCCGATGACACCGTGGTAAGAAAGGAGTACACCCTCATCACTCCATACAGCATCTGGGTTTGATACCGGCCGCGGCGGTGGCATTTTAGATGGAGGTAAAAATGCCCGTGTATTGTGCGTTGTCCGTGGGGGTTAAAATACCCCAAGTGGTCAAATTTCCGGGGACCTGCACTAGGGGCTTTCTCTCCTTCCTATCTCTATAAGTCCCTTTCCCCTTCCCCCAGGGACGCTTAGCCGTGCTCCCTATATAGGCTGCAGAAATTAGCGTCCTTTTGCTGACCGGACCACAATCATCATCAAAAAATATGGAGAACATTCAAGCGAAGAAGCTACTTATTTAGTTCCCATTTATGTCATGAAAAGGCACTGCCTCGCTTTGAAGCACCTGTAGAGCAGCACTCAACCGAGCAATGAAGTGCAGAAAAAATAACTGACGCCACTCATAAGTCCTAAGTATCGGGACGACGTCGGCAGACGTGTAAGTGCGATAAAACCGTGCGTATATTGCGCCCTAGAATCTTGTGCTAATCCGGTAAAGGCCTATTGTTTCCACGTGTATCTACCGCGTCGATCAGTGAAAGACGAACTGATTGCAGAGAATATGAAGACGACGAGAGTATCTCCGCGCGGTCTTCCGGAGAGAAAACAGAGAGAGAGCACAGAAAGCGACAGAGAGACAGAGAAACAGAAAGGAAGAGAGTGAAAGAAAGAGAGAGAGGGCAAGAAAAAAGTAGAAACTCAGAGAGACGGAGAGTGGAAAGACATAGAAAACCAAAAATTCTCCGTGAAGCTCGGCATCTGAACACCAGTACTCACGGTCACAAAGCAGCCGTCATACTCACTATGTACGCTTCCTCCGCTCCGCAGTTTAAAAAGATTCCAGAAGCATGGAACTTGAAACAACGTGAAATGGTAGAAGATTGTCAATGCAGTATGATCAATGACTGTAGATGAGTTGGTGGTGGTGGTGGTGGTGGTAACAACTTTATTTGCAAGTCCGGCCAATTCGCCGCCTGGGCCTAGGCCACCCCTGAGGAGGTCCGGAGACCCTGTCTAGCGTCCGTGATTTTTTATTGTTGCTATTAAGAATGAAAATCATCATTAAATATGTTCTGGCAGTTGCTGTTATAATATGTCGTGATAGGCAAGGTGGTCTCGTGCTTAAACTTTGAGGCATAAGCTCGAAGACAAGGTTGATACAGATTCTCAGAAGATGCGTTCCAGAGACGAAGTTCGTAGAATTTTTCTAGATGTGAAGGCAAAAATAGGTAAAAAGAGTTAGCGTTACGCAGTAACAGATGATGAAATGGTGAGTGAACGTTTTTAACAGCTTAACACCGGGCAAACGTAAGCTCTGAGCGATGCGATGCAATGATATGGAAGGTATTCATTCATATATTTGAACATTTCATGACATACACGGATGACACAAAGCAGTCGGTATTTTAAATGCGAAGCATTTCTTAGCGAACTTCGGTGACTTTGAGCGTATCTATCTATCTATCAGTACTATCTATCTATCAGTAGTATCTATCTATCAGTACTAACGTACGGCGCAGAAACATGGAGAATAACGAAAAAACTAGAGATGAAACTAAGGAGCACGCAACGTGCAATGGAAAGAAAAATGATAGGGGTAACGCTAAGAGATAAAAAACGAGCGGAATGGATCAGAGAACATACAGGAGTAGCCGATATTATCTTATCAATTAAAAGAAAGAAGTGGACCTGGGCAGGACATGTCATGAGGAGGAAGGATAATAGGTGGACAGTAAGAGCGACGGAATGGATACCACGAGAGGGAAAACGCAACAGAGGTAGGCAAAAGATTAGATGGAGCGATGAAATGAAAAAGTTTGCGGGCATAAAGTGGAACGAACTCGCTCAGGATAGGGTGGATTGGAAATCGTTGGGAGAGGCCTTCGTCCTGCAGTGGACCTAATCAGGCTGATGATGATGATGATGATTATGATTATGATGATGATGATATTTATCTAGCCGCCTACGATTTTGTGCGCTCCTGGCCGTTGCGCTAATGGGATGTTTACGAAAATTGGTAAGCCACAACATGACAGCCTGAGGAACATAAATGGCAGCTCATAACATGAAAATCATGATATTCATGCCATGAGCGACATGACTTACATGCCACAGTCTTGGTGCTCTCCAGGGCGTTTCGCTAATCGGATGTATGCGAAAATTGGTATGGCATAATATGACTGCATGACGAAAGTAAATGACAGGTTACAACACGAAAATCATGACATTCATGTCATGAGTGGCATGATTGACAGGCCACGGTCTTGGTCCTCTCCTGGCCGTTTCGCTAATGGGATGTATGCGAAAATTGGTATGGCACAACATGACTGCCCGACGAACATAAATAGCAGGTCATAACACGAAAATTGTGACATGCATGTCATGAGTGACGTGATTTACATGCGACGGCCTTGGTGCTCTCCTGACCGTCTCGTTAATGGGATGTATACTAAAATTGATATGCCACAACATGACTGCATGACGGACATGATTGGCAGATCACAACTTGAAAATCATGATATGCATGTCATGAGCGCCATGATTTACATGCCACCCGTTTCCTTAACGGGATGTATACCAATATTTATTTGGCACAACACGACTTCAGGGCAACTCCGGCGATTTTTCAGTGTCCACTGATCTTAATGAAATTTTCAATATGTATTCCCCTCAGCACTGTAATAACGTATTCCAAACCAGGCGGTTGCAATTCATTTAGTTTTCGTGGAAACGAATTTTAAAATTTTTTAGCGGATTCCCTTGCGGGCCACCCTGTGTTTTTCACGTCATCACCTTCAACACTGCCTACCCGAGTTTGCGGGACTTCAAAAGCAAAACGGCGGTACTTCAGCGATCAAATCGTCGTCGTCAAGTTCAGAAAAGCTGGCATAACTCAATACATCGTCGGATGACCTCGCCACTGCCATTTTTCTCCGTATTTCTGACGGCGGGAAAGCTGTGACGTCATCGCATACGCTGCAAGAAGCCTCTACCCGTTTCGGTTTCGGTTTGAACACGCCTTTCGGTCGGTGATTTAAAATTATTGGTGCATTTCTGAGCAAACTGAACCACCGTGGCTGCTACAGGACTATCAGTACTATTCGAAAACGATGATACCAGAACATGGTGAAAAAACCGCCGGAGTTGCCCTTTCATGACCAACGTAAATGACAGGTCATAACAGTAGAATCATGACATGCGTGTATGAGCGGCATGGTTTACATCCCACAGTTGTAGTGCTCTTGCAGGCGTTTCGTTAACTTCATATGGACCAAACTCGGTATAACGAGACAACCGTGCAAATCCATTTTAGGTTCCTGATGCTTGCTTCGCATTTCCTTGATTCCCACTGCACGTGCGCTCTGCCAACTTTCTTTAGGGGCGAAGCTCCTTAAGGTTTGGGTCTGTCTGTCCGTTGTAGTAGCGCGTTACCTACTAGGAACGTGCTACTAGGAGGGCGCGTTTGGGAGATTGATTGATTGATTGATTGTGGTTAGGTAAGGAAAGGACACTAATTTCTGCAGCCCATGTAGGGAGCACGGCTAAGCGTCCGTGGGAGTGGGGGAAAGGGAGTGAAAGAGAGAAGAGAAAGGCCGTAGTGGAGGGCTCCGGAAATTTAGACCACCTGGGGTTCTTTAACGTGCACTGACAACGCACAGTACACGGGCCTCTGGCATTCTCACCTACATCGAAAATGCGACCGCCGCGGCCGGGATCGAACCCGCGTATTTTGAGTGGCAGCCGAGTACCGTAGGCGCGCCCTCGGTGCGTGCCTCCCGGCACGCAAGCTCTCTCACTCTTCCATTTACTATCTTGTGAGAGAGCGAACGGCGCGCATTGACTATGCAAACGCTGTTTCTTCGATGAACGTGCTACCAGCTCGCAAAGAAGGAGAACGCGCCCTCACCCGCGAGAGACAAGCTTGACGCAGGCAGCGTCTTCTAGCGAGTTTCTTGATTGAAAAATACCGACTGCTCGCGCTGGAGAACCGTTTACCGGCCACCCATATATATATATATATATATATATATATATATATATATAGGCATTCAGGCATTCAGGCGCATGTCATACATCTTCACTACAATATATATATATATATATATATATATATATTGTAGTGAAGATGTATGACATGCGCCTGAATGCCTGGATGCAGAAGACGACGACGATCGGTGGTTGTTACCCACGCTCTTGCGCGCGCTCGCCTGGACCC
This sequence comes from Hyalomma asiaticum, assembly GCA_013339685.2. Lineage (NCBI taxonomy): Eukaryota > Metazoa > Arthropoda > Arachnida > Ixodida > Ixodidae > Hyalomma > Hyalomma asiaticum. The sequence continues at coordinate 5,330 of JABSTT010000437.1, read as the reverse complement.
AGATCTACCACTGAACTTTTACATGTACAGGTCTGGTTTGGCTCAATCACCGTTGTGTCTGCATTGTGATGAGGATGAGTCTCTGGAGCACTTCTTCATATCATGTCGAAGATTCAACATCGCACGGAAAAGGTTTCTGGAAATACCCTTAAGAAACATGCGATTAAGAAACAGCCGAAAAGCGATTTCTGTTGCACTGGTGGACTCAATTTTCCCTGATCCTTTGTATCCTTATCAAAATATACTTAGAAGGGTTTCGAAAATGTGTATACCTCCCGGTGTCAAAACATTTTTCTTTAAACTGCACTCGGGAACACTTCCCGTTAAAACCTGGTTGAACGCGAAGGGCTGCTTCGTGCCGTGGTCCTTGAATTGTCGACTCTGTCCAAGCGCAGAAACAATTGATCACTGTTTTATTGACTGTACGGATGCAATATTTTTTTGGGACATTCTCCAGCGAACTCTTAAAAAGGACATGGACATCACTCCTTACTCAATTCGGTTTCTACCGTTCAAAACGATTACCGGTCCTCCCTATGACATGTTCATAGTGCTCGGTTTATACAGCCTATGGAGATCAAGACTGTGTGATCGCCATGCGGAAAACCCACGTTCGACAAGATCATTCTACCGAGAAACTGTAGCCTACGTAAGAAGTGTGCATGCGGCTCAGGAGTCGCCGCCTGAATGGATGCACTTGTTAGACGCATGTGTGTGTTTGCCTGATTTTTGAGTGTGGAATCGTTCTCATCCTGATCTTTAACTTCAGTTGTCATTTCCATGTAATAAAGAAAAAAAAATGGGTTTAAATTTGTCTCTTGCAGTAGTGCTCTCTCTTGGTGCGACTATCCTCGGATTTAGTCACAGGAACGTGTGCAAGGCCGTATGCGATTTTCTTCGTGAGACAAAAAGAATTAAATGTTGATCTGCTCAGTTCATTATATTATTTTTTTTTCAATCATGATCTCAGTACGTGAGAACCAATCTCCATAGCGTTCGCTTCTCTTTTATAATTATATGCCTTCAGTCTTCGCAGAAAACTATTCCTTTAACCTAAATTTGATTATCCCATTCGTACTACAATTTTTTTTGTATTTTATTAGGAGTTTTCTCCCACACAAATTTCTTTTCCGGTTCATGGCCGATCCCCCAGAGTGGGTTGCGCCAAGATACCCAAGGACCAACCAACCAACCAACCTTCGTGCTAGCAGTCTCTAAGGCAACGTCGCGGCCTGCTTGAAGGTCAACATCCACATTTTAAGTGGTGGAAGTGCCGGGTAGTGCTCCTCGTTCATCCTGGAACTTCACAGCCGGACACTACCATCACCTTTGCTCATGGCTGACCCAGCTCCATCGCAAGCGGCTCCCGTACCAACGACGATCTTATGTGCTGGTGCGACCCGACAACGCGATCTGCCTGTATTCAGCGGCGCCGACGACCAGGACGTCGAGGCTTGGCTTGCCGATAACGAAAGGGTGAGCTCCTGTAACAAGTGGGACGGCCGCGCCAAGCTCACGAACGTCCACTTTTATATCACTGATGTAGCTGCTCTCTGGTATAAAAACCATGAGAACGAAATAATGGACTGGGCTACCTTCACGACAGCCATCATAGAGGTATTCGGTCGTCCCTCAGTGCGTCGACTTCGCGCGGAACAGCGCTTGCGTAGTCGAGTCCAGCGCAGAGAGGAGACGTTTACAAGCTACATCGAAGATGTTCTGTCCCTTTGCAAGCGCGTCGACCCATCTTTCGTCGAAGCAGAAAAAATAAAGCACATAATGAAGGGAATCGAAGACGATGCATTTCAGATGCTCGTCGCAAGAAACCCATAGACGGTAGCCGACGTAATACAGCTCTGTCAGTCATACGACGAGCTGCGAAAGCAGCGTGCCTCAACGCGCAGAGCTGTTCAAGATCAAGCAGAAATTTCCACCCTAGTCAATGACGTCGCTGCTGATCACACCGCTCTACTGTCCCACATCAAGCAGTTCATTCGTGAAGAAGTTGCACGCCAGCTGTCGCTTGTCGCCCACACACCTGAGCCGGTGACTTCGTCTTTGGACCCGCCTCTTCGCCGTGTCATCGAGACGCAGGTCGCCCAGGCACTGCCCCCTGCCCCTGCGCCTCCGCCTATTGCTACACCTCTGACCTACGCTTCGGTTGTTGCCAGACAAGCTCCACCTGTCCGTGGCGCCTACCAGACCACGTGTCCCTTGTACACGTCGCCGCTATCCTCACGCACGGTGCCATATTCCTCTACGGCCCCCGGAACAACCAGGCCTAGCCCACGGCGCACCAGCGATAACCAGCCCATATGCTTCGCGTGTGGCTTTGCGGGACATGTAGCCCGGTATTGCAATCGTCGCCGCTTCCGATATCAAGACAGTATCGCTCCTCCAACCTATCCAGCTCACCATTCGCAACGAGCTCCTCCTCCAGTCGCCGAGTCTCCTTCTACACGCCGTAGTGAAGAAATATGACATGCGCCCGAACGCCTGGATGCAGAAGACGACGACGATCGGTGGTTGCTACCCACGCTCTTGCGCGCACTCGCCTGGACCCAGATCTACCTTCGTGCTAGCAGGCTGTAAGGCAACGTCACGGCCTGCTTGAATATCAACACCCACATTCATATATATATATATATATATATATATATATATATATATATATATATATATATATATATATATATATATATATATATATATATATATATAGGCATTGGATCTTGACTTGCAATGAAGTGCCGGTGGGAAATCTCACTTGTGCGTAGTTGAACCATAAGAATTCGTAGCGTGCGCGTTAACTAAATTAACCCGGAACTCGGCACGATCTACGATGACCTTCTGGAGCTTCGCCCACTCATCATCATTCACTCCGTGGGTATGCTGTGAATTTTTTTGTATAACTTTGTGCCACGAAAGCGTGCATCCCCTCGTGGCTTTCAAGCATCTCCTGAAATAACATACACAGGCGTACACAGGCGTAGCGCAAATGCGTGGGATGTCGTTAGGCCAAAGCCAAACGTTCCGTGTGCATCACCCACGACTTGGCACCACCGTCCTTCTGTTCGACACTAACGGAGCTCCACTAAACACAGCTTGAAAGCGCTGGAAGTGTTCCATAGGCCTCGCAGTGCTTCGCGAGGCGTTTCCCAAAAACTCCGACCGCGCTTAAACACGCATGTGCCGGTGAAAAATCCGGACCACCCAACTGCATATCAGCTTGGCTACTTCGCTATACTTACGCTGCGAGCTCAAGCTTCCCTAATTTTCTTTCCAAAACACGTCGGCATTTACTGCGGGATGTTTACGTTAGAGACTGTTCTAATTTAGTTCTGGGGCCGTAAAATCAAGTTGTCTAAGTACAATGTTAACCTCTACAGTCTAAAGGTTTTCTTTTCGCAGTGCTGTTTGCACCTAAGTACTGAATATTGAACTGAAGACAGCATGGCGCCACTAGTTTTGTGTTGGCGGATTACGAGCATGTGTGAAAAATAAAGGGATTCAAAGACGTACAGCAACAATAAGCGGTAAAATGCAACTTCTTCTAAATCTTCAGTACGTACTTGGATTTTGTCGGAGTTGAAAGACACCACATTTCATATTATCGCTCTGGTACAGCAGTCTCTCTTCGAACGGAACTTCGCCTAGAAGGTTAAGGGCGCATTCAATATATAATGCTAGACGTTTTCTGTTTGTCATTGGGCATCTCGAGGACGTGTCTATGCGTCTTCCCGAATTATTGTGCTCACGAGCATTCAGTCATATTTGGGCGAATCTAAGGAGAACAAATGAGTTGTCCTAGTCAACATCCCTAAACCTATATGAGATCCTGAGCCGAGTTCAACGATTCGAAACATGCTTGAAAAAAAAAAGAACTTTCTCTTAGAAACATACATATAGATCGGCTTCCGGTGATATTTCCCCGCCAGTTTTCAGAAGTTTTAGTGTTTAACGCGCTGAGCAAGACATGCTGCATTCCTTCATCGCAGTACTTTTCTCAACGACGAAACGTGCAGATTTACTTAATTCACATTTCCTTGCACAGGGCTGGAGAAACAATTTCGAGAGAAGAAAATTCACAGGCCGGGTAAATTGATCGAATGCCAGTAGTTTAGTGGCAACCTCTCTCTGTGCGCACATTAAACTGAGCATGACACTGAGCGAATATGCTCTTCTGTAATTGCAAGCTCTTTCCATAAAATCTTTATTCCAGTATAAAATACCATTATATTCTACGGCTACGCAAGAATGCAAGCGGTTTTCGAAATTTTGAAATTTCTTGTGTAGTTTTGTAAAATATCGAGTCCCTCTGATCATCACTGTGGCTTAAGTCAAGGACATCGTCGGCCAGTGTGCAAATAATTTGTTCGATTATATGATTCCGTAACGAATGAGAAATCTGTCACACATCAACAACTTGGCCTATGGAAAATTGCACCGTATTTCCGCTCTCAAATGGTCCCACGTCCTTGAAAAGTAATTTTTCACAATACATGCCCGAAGAGAACAGGAAAAGAAAGCACAACTGCAGTTCGACTTTGCGTGGTGCGGCAAAAGCCTACTTGCGATCCACCACGTAGGATGCTGACGATCCAGGCGGCCGTGGTTGCTCGATGCTGCGCGCGATCACTTTTCATCAGCGCCGCTGCCATCGGGTGCAAGCACTTTTGCGCGTGTCAACAAATGTGCAAGGCTTCAGTGAAGCAGGTAGTTTAACACTATGAAAATTGAAAAGCAGTAATGCGCAATAAATGTCCTTCGAGCGCAGTGGAAAACACTGACAGCGGTTTCGAAGTAATCGAGTCTGATGCAGCTCATGTATGTTCTTGAACTCTTATTGCCGAAGCTCCGTTGTATCCAGGCAATCCTCCAGGCAAACCACTAATATTTCCTATCGGCTGAGATTTCTGTGTGAAGGACTTGGAGGCCATCGCGCTAATGCAGTTGCGCCGCCTGGAGCCGCTGTTTTGGTTCGAGAAACGGGCATGTGCATTTGCACTTGCTGAAAGAGCCTGGACACCTCGAGTATCTCGGTAAATTTTGCAAAACTCATTTTTTGTGCCAAAGACGTTTACGTACTTGGTACCTGTGCCTCATCTGGCGCTGACAAAGTTCACGCAATTATTTTTGGAGGGCAAGACATTAGAGACAAGAACTTGTATGAGGTGCGCTGAAGGCGCTCTTGAAGAAACTACTGGAAAATTTTAAATGCGAATAATCATTCGTCAATTTGAGCTCTTTCGACGTTATCTATCTATCTATCTATCTATCTATCTATCTATCTATCTATCTGTCTATATATCCGTCTTAGTGTTAGCCCT
>JABSTT010000436.1:0-12923 GCA_013339685.2 Hyalomma asiaticum | reverse complement strand
CTCTAGAACTCCCATGGGCTTCCGCAGCTCGACGTCGCGCCGCCGCAGTCGATCGCGGAGGCCACGCTCGATGCGCATGTTTCTCTTTTTCGCCCGACGGAGGGCACGTTGGCGTCGTGGCCTACGGCATGACTTTATCGGCAGCCCGAGTGAGCGCTGTTTCCCCTCCTCAAGAATTCTTGCTCTCTGGTCTAGCTATTCACCAACCCATGTGTTCTCACGTTCAGATTGAGTGTCCAACTCAACACTTGTTGACCTAGCAGTCTCAGCCCAGTTTATTATTTTGCTATCATTGTGTTTGGCTCTACTCACTCTGCAAGAAAGCCTATGATATTCAAAAGCTTGCATAGCAGTACAGTAAGCACCACTTGCACCTGTTCACGAGTGCGGCACGCTGCCATTAATCTCAGTGGTGCAACAGCGGCATCCTCCAAGCCACGGCATACCGATTCAGAAAGTCGGGGAAAGGTAGCTGAACTGGTTCACATTTTCTTGCCAAGTAGCACATGGACAGAGGCACCATTGAAGCACCAGCATGCACTCTGCAGTCTTCATAAGATCTTATGAAGACTCTACTGAAAGCAATCATGCATTAAATGTACGAACTGTGACATTTGCATGGACGGCATGGATTAAGCAGCCAAAACACATGCCTGCACCACTGAAGTTGAACTACACAATTTCTGAGTTTCTCGGTACCTCCATAAACTAGTTGAGCGGTGCTGGCAAATCGAACAGATGTAGAATTTAAGTGCTTTGCCAGGCAGCTGTAGCAACTGTTTTTATACTTTCAATATACACTGTAAGCAGCAGGCCGAAATAATTTGAAAATGCTTTTGTGATTTTGGAACTGGCATTTTGAATTGGTGAGCTTGAACTGTCCACTGAGAATTGTGTATGGATGTTAGCAAATAGGCGAATTTCCCCTCATTAAATCCATTTCCTTGTGCTTTATGTACCACAGCCCACAATAGGTAATGGACTATGTTTAAAGCATGCTTAGCAAAAAAAAAAAAAGCAAATGACAAGTTTGTAGAGGCCAAATGCTTTTATTCTGAACACAAGTCGAAAAAGATACCAGAACAAGAACATCAAGCGGCAAGGAAAGGTCTGCTGTGTTGGTTACAAGACTGGCATGTGCTTGACACGACTGCAATATGGCAGGTTTTTGCCCATGACTTGAGTGCGTGTGAGGAATTATGACTACACATTACAGATGTCTCATAATTGAGTACTTTTTACTCAGCACACTTGCATTAAATCCAATTATGTGTAGCCAGTTGCATTATGACAAGGAAATACAAGGAAACAAATTTGGAGGAACGTACATAACACAAAACTGCAGTCATGCCAACAGTAGCATTGTGGTTGTATGCGTTTGGAGGGGCATGCCAACTATGCAATCATTTTAGGCACTGGTTTCCATACAAGTCTCGTTTCCCTGCAGCATGCACAATGAACGGCTATTAGTAATATTGAGCTGAGTTCTTAAGAAGCAAGGGACGACAAGTGGCAAGATAAGCAGTTACCAATGACACAGCAGCAGGCCTGCAGTGAGTTAAAGGGGCCCTGCCACATCTTTGAACATAGCCAGAATATGTGCTTAATCAGCTACGGAGGCTCCTGTATATATGTTATGTCCAGCAAATATTACTGCACTGCACACACCAGGAAACCACCTGCTTTTTTCCAATAAATGGCTTCGGTAGATGGACACAGCCTACGTAGGAGACAGAAGGACTGCTACTGGCTGGTTCACAAGCACGGTTACCACGGTCACTGTGGTGCACTGCCACATCCCTGCAGAGACACCTGCAGCCTGCTTGTCGTCATTGCAGGAGTGCGAATACATTTAAATAAATAAAAAGGGAGGAAACATGCGAGGTCATGGTGTGCGCCGACACAGGTCTTGCTCCTTTGTCACACCCCTCTGTGTAACATCCAGCACACTCGTTGAGATCAAAGGAGAGCGAACACGCTCGGACAGTGCAACTCCCTCACATTTGACGATGTAACTCCACTAAATAACTATGGCTTGAAAAACTCTTGTGGCAGCTTGAGGCAATGAGCTCCATCGGCAACGTCATTTGAAATTACTTAGCCCATCTAAAAGCCCAGATGACACAGTAGAATGGTCGTTGCAACTTGTTCCATGAAAATTCCAATGAACAATGATAGAAATGGGGGAAACCAATGGGAAGGGGTGGGGAATATAGACCTAACGGATTACAGTAATGATTCTTCCATTGCTTTCATAGGGCAATGATTGGGAACTGTAATGTAATTAATTACATCTATCAAAGAAGTAACAATAAATCAAATCAGTTACATTATTGCCTGTATGCGTGACTGCTAAACATTTAGCACCGAATTGTCTCAAAAATTACCGCATGCGACAGCGTCGACAAGAGTGCGGCATCCTCGGCGCTCATTCTGCAAAAATGTCGACATTGTCGTCTGCTGCATTGTGCTCGGTGAGGTCGCGCAGTATTTCGTATTTCTCGTTTGAGTGGTGTGAAGTTTTTTCACCACCGCGTAATATGTCTGGACTACGGCTTGTAATTTATTTTTTTCTAACAGTTAAAACGCGAGCTTGCAAATTCTGTGAGATCATTTTATAATACGAAGCGGCGGCGACCTCATCGCCATGAACATCAGTCAAAAGCAAATGGCGGCAACGTGAATTTTGAGAAATCCGGAGTAAGCTTCCTTTCTTCCGTGTTTTTAGGCATTCTTTGAGCTCCTACATGTATTTGAACACGGGTGCAAGTATAGCGGATTATTTGCTACTAACCTTGTAGCAAATAATAATTGAAAAACCTTGTTCCGTGTCGTGTGGAGAGTTCACTTTTACTGAAGGCCCCGCCATGGTGGTCTAGTGGTTATGGCACTCGGCTGCAGATCCAAAGGTTGCGGGATCGAATCCCGGCGGCTGCATTTCGATGGAGGCGAAATGTTGAGGCCCGTGTACAGTGCGATGTCAGTGCACGTTAAAGAACCCCAAGCGGTCAATTTCCAGGCCTCCACTATGGCGTCTCTCATAATCAGAGCTGGTTTTGGGACGTTAAACCCCACAAATCAATCAATCACTTGTACTGAAGCAAAGCAAATGAATAGGACTTTTTTAAAACTACACGGGGGAAGTCACAGACTGCTTTTGAGCATTTTCTTACCCACCAGAGCTTCCAGCAGTGCATCTAAACACACACGCAATTCTTTTTGGATACACAATGTGTGTTTCGACAAAGACTTATGTTTTGTGGATACACAGTACACTTCATTTATGCTCACTTTACACTTGGCCTCGTGAAGATTGTGTAAAAGGACAGAAAGTTGAGCGAGTGGTAACAGTCCATAATCAAAAGAAGAGGCATGAAGGTTTACTAAATTGCGTGAAAGAATGTATTCAAGAACAAGGGCAGGAGTCCGGTTCATAGATAGATGCGGAGTTTCCACAGGTACCTTTCTAGAAATTCTCTCCATGTACTTAACGTCAACATTAGTTGGATACAGGGAAGGCGTGTTTGTGCAGAAGTCAGGGATTTGTATAGGTTCAAAGGCAGCCCCTATTCTAAGTGATCTATACTTGAGCAAGTTTGACTGCCGTTTAAAAGAGGCCTTAGGGACCGCATCATTAGGGTATTTCGGTATGCAGACGATTACTTGGTACTTTGTAGTAAGGATGATTTTGAATCCGTCGTCACCTATGTAAGCGATCAATTAAACTTAATGGGGATGGTCTAAGGTTTACGAAAGAACTACCGGAGAGAAACGTAATACAATTTTTAGATATCTCGTTGTCATTTGAGCAGAATCACGTGTGTTGGCAGTATTCCCCTAGAGCATCTAAGCCGTTGTTAACTTTGACTCCAAGCATTCGAAAGTAGTAAAAAACGGAATAGCCTTGTCCTGTTTAAAGTCAGCCCTATCGAAGTCGTGCGTGCACCGTTTGACCATTAGCTTTAATGCGCAGGTCGAGCGCCTCTTAGATGCAGGTTACCCTAGACTAGCCATAGCCACAGTAGCTGAGCGTCTTAAGAAGTCGATTTCGACCGGAACAAAAGCCGTAGCAGAGAGTAACATTAACAAGAAAAAGGTCGCGAGTATTCCGTATATCCACGCAGTTTCGCACAGGCTTAAGAAAGTGGGAAGTAAATATGGGGTTAATGTTGTGTTTACGGCTCCCAATAAGTTAGGAAGGGTTTGTGCTGCAGTGCATAGAAGAAATGAGCAGATGGAAGGTAAGAAGCGAACGGATATTGTCCGGTTAAGCACCTAGCCAAGAACAATTTCACCGACTGTCGCATGGGTGTAGTTTATAAGATTCCTTTTAGCTGCGGACGTTTTTATGTAGGGCAAACTGCGCGTTGTATTAATCAAAGATTAATTGAACACAGAAGGTCGTTATCAGGTGGGCCGCCGTCCAATCTATCCTTGCACTGCCAGGTCTGTAGCTGCATGCCCGAGTTAAAACCGAGATCCTGTACAGGCATAAGAACGAAGATACGCATTTATTGGTTGAGGCCTGGCATATCAGTATTAGTGGAAGTGCATGCGTGAGTCAGCCGTCGATTAGCTTAAACAGAGAGGAGATAGAAAGCCTTAGGAGTTGTCTATCGCGAAGACCGGCACGTGTAACCGATTGACAGGTGGCGCTACCATTCCGAGCATGCGCAGATAAGCTGTGTGTCTTCTTTCTTTTTCGCCTCTGTGCTGTGCGTCAGTTGTTAGTCGGCGTTCGTGTTGTTCACTGCTCTCCTTGTGTCCGTGTCCTGCACGCCTCTTCTTTTGATTAAGATTGTGTATACGCATGAAGCAGATTAGATGCATGAACATGAAGGAGGGCCAGTAGGCATTAGTGGAAGGAAGTGGGTGCAAGTGCAAACAAAAGCACTGAAAAGTGCATACTGAAGAAAATGCTGTTGATGTGCTGTGTCCAGCTCACGGAGAAAGAAGTATTTGAGGAGAGGAAACTGCTATGCCACGGCAGCGCGTGGTGGTGGCCTATTAATGTAACGGGCCACCGCCGCGCGCTGCCGCTTGGGCGAGGAAGAAGTTCACTTTTCTGCACATCACGACAGATGATGATGCCAGCCTGTTCCCATCGTTTACATGTCACCCTATGGGCGCGACGCATAATTATCGTTTTACCGTCTCATACATTGCAAATTTTCTCAGTTTTCACTCTGTAACGTCAATAAATAGGGACGGAAGACATCCTAGCTGCAGTTAGCAACAAATGCTGAATTAATTACATGCTGTATATCGCTTGGAACTAGCTGCTTTCGCTCACTCAGAGCAGACGACGCATTCTGCAGGAAGTCATTCACTGGAGTGTTGTGAGCATGCATGTGTAAATGCCCTTAGGAAGAAAGGGCGTGAAAGCTGCGGCGTATTCTTTGTCATCTGCTGACTCTAGAACTCCCATGGGCTTCCGCAGCTCGACGTCGCGCCGCCGCAGTCGATCGCGGAGGCCACGGCTCGATGCGCATGTTTCTCTTTTCGCCCGACGGAGGGCACGTTGGCGTCGTGGCCTACGGCATGACTTTATCGGGCAGCCCGAGTGAGCGCTGTTTCCCCTCCTCAAGAATTCTTGCTCTCTGGTCTAGCTATTCACCAACCCATGTGTTCTCACGTTCAGATTGAGTGTCCAACTCAACACTTGTTGACCTAGCAGTCTCAGCCCAGTTTATTATTTTGCTATCATTGTGTTTGGCTCTACTCACTCTGCAAGAAAGCCTATGATATTCAAAAGCTTGCATAGCAGGTACAGTAAGCACCACTTGCACCTGTTCACGAGGTGCGGCACGCTGCCATTAATCTCAGTGGTGCAACAGCGGCATCCTCCAAGCCACGGCATACCGATTCAGAAAGTCGGGGAAAGGTAGCTGAACTGGTTCACATTTTCTTGCCAAGTAGCACATGGACAGAGGCACCATTGAAGCACCAGCCATGCACTCTGCAGTCTTCATAAGATCTTATGAAGACTCTACTGAAAGCAATCATGCATTAAATGTACGAACTGTGACATTTGCATGGACGGCATGGATTAAGCAGCCAAAACACAATGCCTGCACCACTGAAGTTGAACTACACAATTTCTGAGTTTCTCGGGTACCTCCATAAACTAGTTGAGCGGTGCTGGCAAATCGAACAGATGTAGAAGATTTAAGTGCTTTGCCAGGCAGCTGTAGCAACTGTTTTTATACTTTCAATATACACTGTAAGCAGCAGGCCAGAAATAATTTGAAAATGCTTTTGTGATTTTGGAACTGGCATTTGAATTGGTGAGCTTGAACTGTCCACTGAGAATTGTGTATGGATGTTAGCAAATAAGGCGAATTTCCCCTCATTAAATCCATTTCCTTGTGCTTTATGTACCACAGCCCACAAAATAGGTAATGGACTATGTTTAAAGCATGCTTAGCAAAAAAAAAAAAAGCAAAATGACAAGTTTGTAGAGGCCAAATGCTTTTATTCTGAACACAAGTCGAAAAAGATACCAGAAACAAGAACATCAAGCGGCAAGGAAGGTCTGCTGTGTTGGTTACAAGACTGGCATGTGCTTGACACGACTGCAATAATGCAGGTTTTTGCCCATGACTTGAGTTGCGTGTGAGGATTATGACTACACATTACAGATGTCTCATAATTGAGTACTTTTTACTCAGCAACACTTGCATTAAATCCAATTATGTGTAGCCAGTTGCATTAATGACAAGGAAATACAAGGAAACAAATTTGGAGGAACGTACATAACACAAAAACTGCAGTCATGCCAACAGTAGCATTGTGGTTGTATGCGTTTGGAGGGGCATGCCAACTATGCAATCAATTTTAGGCACTGGGTTTCCATACAAGTCTCGTTTCCCTGCAGCATGCACAATGAACGGCTATTAGTAATATTGAGCTGAGTTCTTAAAGAAGCAAGGGACGACAAGTGGCAAGATAAGCAGTTACCAATGGACAACAGCAGCAGGCCTGCAGTACGAGTTAAAGGGGCCCTGCCACATCTTTGAACATAGCCAGAATATGTGCTTAATCAGCTACGGAGGCTCCTGTATATATGTTATGTCCAGCAAATATTACTGCACTGCACACACCAGGAAACCACCTGCTTTTTTTCCAATAAATGGCTTCGGTAGATGGACACAGCCTACGTAGGAGACAGAAGGACTGCTACTGGCTGGTTCACAAGCACGGTTACCACGGTCACTGTGGTGCACTGCCACATCCCTGCAGAGACACCTGCAGCCTGCTTGTCGTCATTGCAGGAGTGCGAATACATTTAAATAAAATAAAAAGGGAGGAAACATGCGAGGTCATGGTGTGCGCCGACACAGGTTCTTGCTCCTTTGTCACACCCCTCTGTGTAACATCCAGCACACTCGTTGAGATCAAAGGAGAGCGAACACGCTCGGACAGTGCAACTCCCCTCACATTTGACGATGTAACTCCACTAAATAACTAATGGACTTGAAAAACTCTTGTGGCAGCTTGAGGCAATGAGCTCCATCGGCAACGTCATTTGAAAATTACTTAGCCCATCTAAAAGCCCCAGATGACACAGTAGAATGGTCGTTGCAACTTGTTCCATGAAAAAGTTCCAATGAACAATGATAAGAAATGGGGGAAACCAATGGGGAAGGGGTGGGGAATATAGACCTAACGGATTACAGTAATGATTCTTCCATTGCTTTCATAGGGCAATGATTGGGAACTGTAATGTAATTAATTACATCTATCAAAGAAGTAACAATAAATCAAATCAGTTACATTATTGCCTGTATGCGTGACTGCTAAACTTGTTGAGCTTGTATTAGAGAAATAATTTAAGGGTCCTTGCAGGGTATTTATTCAAATGCCATTGGTGAGGACTTGCAATTTCAGGCATATCCAATGAGTTTCATTTCCACACATTAATTATGCAATGTTAACACGTCCACATCCTGACAAAAGCATTGAAATAATAATACACTTCGTTGCAAAGCACTGAAGGTGTTATCTGATGATGCCACACACAAGGGCAACTCGATTTTGTTGACGCATTTGACACAACTTAAAAATGGTTGCAAATGTATGTCTGCATGGTCTTTTCAGCCCCTCGCAGACTGGCTAGCCTCTGCACAAGCATTAGCGAGAGGAGGCAAAAGGTGAATGGTTGTGGCTCTTGACACGCTGTTTATCTTGCACCTTGTGTGCCAAAGGTTAAATGTATTCCTTTTTCCTGTGGCAATGCATTTGTTGGCCAAACTGGCCGATGTATTAATGTCCAAATGAAAGAGCACTGAGCCTCTCTTTCGACTTGTGATGGTGCGCACTTGCCGCGACTGCAAGGGAATGGGATGCACCCGTGTTCGATAAGGTCAGCATTTTGTACCGGGGAAAGAGCAAAACAAAGTTTTGGAAACCTTATATATATATTGTCAAATGAGATAACACACGTGTAAGTGCCACATCATTATGCCTAAGTGAAAAAGGATTACGTTTTCTTAGATTCGCCATTCCAGGTACGATTAGTTATAAGTGTAGCTCAGTATCTGTGTGTACTTGTTATGCAGCATCTGTTTGTGTTTGTTAGTGACTTGCAGATGTGCAGGCAACAACGAAAGGCTTTTATATGACGGTGCTTTTCTAAATAAATTTCAGCTGTTAGTCCAGCTTCACCCTGTGGTCTTCCTTTTCGTAGTCCACGTGTTTTTCAGCTGGTTTTCTTCTTCGATCATCCAAGTCCATTTTGGCCATGTTTCCGCCTGGGTGATGCCACTGCCCTTTATTAGATGCTTCATACATACCTTAATAAGCAAAAAACCAGCTGTAAAATTCCTTTCCTCCTCTCAGGTACTGTCGGTTGCTGACACTTCCACAGCTTCGGCACCTTGCATAGCCTCCAAAAGCGTCACATGCTGTTGTTGCCAAGCTTGGACTCTAGAGCTCGAAGGACAGCCCCCTATTAAGCACGCACTAAAACAATTGTGGAGCCAAGCGTGCGTCAGCACGCCCCCGAGACGCTGGCAGCCATGACACCACCCACCACTGTGAGATGATGGTGTTGGTAGGGAGCATCTTGTGGTGCATGCACAGAACTCAAAAGCAGGCAGATTCTGCTGAGAGCTCAAGCCATTTCTCAGGCATCTAGCAAAGGAAGCAATTGTGATATCGTACAGATGAAAGCTCAGCAGACCTCAAGGCCAGCTGCATTCATGTGTATCCGAACTGCATCCGAGAAATATGTCGGCAAACTTCTTCATGTAACTGCAAATACTATGTCTATACGTTTCACCTGCACTTCGTGAACCAGTTAAAAGGTGGCACAGCACTCCAGCATTCGTTGCACGAGTTCGACATGGCGGCCTCGGGACCGCGGTATTCATTTTAAAAAAGTGCAGTCATCACGCAGGTGTAGTTCACAATTTCCCTGCACCTTCTCACTAGGTAGTGCAGAGTTCATGCAGCACAAGATGCTGAAACCGCAGCATATGACAAAGCCGGCTATATTCATGTGTGTTTTAATGGCGTCCAAAAGTACGCCAGTGAGCCTTTTCCAGTAATTTGACATGCCATCCAACATAAACGGCACCGATTTTCACGAATTGTGACCACAACAATTGTAACCACAATTGCTCCGAGGGATGCTGCTTCGGGAGCTTCTTGCTGGCTTTCGACACAATCCAGGTGCCGCGACAGGCATACTAGGCATACTAAGGCATAGTGACCCTTTTTCCAGCAATATCTGCATACTTCAGAGCGCGCTGGGCAGAGAGTGCGAGGGTGACGGTCGTGGCCACGCCAACGACATGGTTTCTCTGCTGTGTTCTTGCTTGAGAGTGTAGCTGGCTTGCTTGCCCCACGTGAGGAACCGCTGCTTTTTTCTTTCTCTTTGTTTTTAGGCACACCGATTGCTTTGGGGACCCGCTGAAAGTTTGTTCACAGATGACACTTCCAGGTGAAGTTCAGCTTGTTGTTGACGGACGGTCTCGATCTGGCAGACGGAATCAAGAGCCTTTTGCAGCGTGACGTCTGCGTCGAGCTGCAACATGGCAGATAGCTGCTTATGTTTGATCCCAACCACAAGGAAGTTGCACACAAACTCCTCTTGAAGAGCACTGAACTCGCAATATTTCGAAAGCTTGTGGAGCGCAGTGACGAAATCTTCAGCCGACTCACCATCATTTTGCGTTTTGGTGTTGAATCTGGCTCGTTCGAAGATTACGTTGCGTCGCAGGATAAAATACTTGTTGAACTGCACCACGACCGCACTGAATTTCTTGGAGTTCTCCTCAGATAAGGCGAAGGTGGCATAGATTTCCTCAGATTGCTCACCCATGATGTAGAGCAGCGTGTATACTTAATGTTGCTCAAGCTTTACACACGTCTGAAGAGGTTCGGAAACGAAAACGCCATTTCCACTTCAGCCACTCGTTTGGCAATGAAAAGTTAAAGGCGTCCGGCGGTTGAATAATGAACGACGCCATGGCCTCGAATGTTAGGAGGTTGCTCTGCTTGAGCTCCGAGCATAAGCGTGTAGGGAGCAGCTCACCAGCGCTTTCTTGCTTGTGGCGTCCTCCGCAAGGATATAGCTAGAGGCCGATGTCCACTGGTAGCACCTGTCTTCTGACACCATGTCGAAGTCGTCAGGGACAAGCGAGAAGGCAGGATGCTGAGTTCGTGGACACACGTTTATTCCAAACGTGTTCTAGCCTAGGAGTCCGCCACGCACACCTCGAGCACACACTGTCACGAGCTTCACCTGGCTTTGCCTAGATGTCAGCATCTACAACAGGAATGTTCCCTGCGCGATGGCGGCACCCACACGGCACCACCATGAACTACTAGTTCAGGTAGTGCAGGGTGAAATGAATGAACCTGCTATTCAGCATAGGTGGCGCACTTTCACGAATCACAACCGTCACAACTCGTGAGCAAATCAACCATAGCAGGGAGCATGACATTTTAACGCTTGCATTTGCCTCAGCATTGCACCGCTGCTGCACTTGTTGAAACGCTCCCTGCAAGATGGAGGCACCCACACAACATTGCTGTGAACCAGTCCAGGTAGTGCAGGGTGAAACGAATGAACCTTGATGCCAACCATATTCCCACCACTAAATCACAAACATCTCAGTGGATTGCATCCACACAAAGAAATCCTGCTGGAAACAAGGTTTCTCTGTAGCAATAGGGAAACAGCAGCACAGGTGTTCCCGAGTATTCTCTCAAAAGTAGCTATGGGGTGGCGTGCAGCAGAACATGTTACGGGGCTAGTTGGTCTTGCATTCTTCAGATTTCAAACGCTCTGTCCAGTCAGGTTCATCATGTGCTGTTTCAATAAACTAAGTTGGAGTACAGTGCCCATCCTGTCCAGTCTCTATGCATCCGTGTCCATTTGTCCGCGCTGCTTATGTTTGAAATTTGAAGAGTGGCATATAGGTGATGCCTCTACAGGCAGCAAATGAAAAGAGCACGTACAATTGTCATGTAGGCTCATTTTCCTTATGCTAATATTTTTGCAGACATTACGTTTCCTTGGGTCACACATTCTTATTCTATGCTACCTTAAGAAATTCAGTAACGGGGCTCTGCTGTAATTTATTTCTAAGAGATTGTAATTTGGGCCCAGACTAGTCGCTTCTATGGGCATCTAGTCACTGTGGCCTCACAGGTATCTGCAAAAGCAGCTCTTACTGAAACTGTCAAAGTGCACATTCTGTACTCACAAATGAACGCAAATCTCAATTAGGCTGGTATTAAAGTATCTTCAATAAATAAATTCCCATGGGCTTTCCACCTACCAGCTAAGATCAAGCGGAGCCAAATCAAAACATGTAAACACAAGGTCAGTGCTGCCCTGTGAGCACATTTTCCTGTGCGGATTAACCTAGACAGATGTCACACCAAATTAGCCAAATGATTACAGCACCGTTAAACCAAAGAGCTTCATTCACTTTACTGCTGTGCTGCAAGGACGATGGCACAGAAAAAGGTGTCATCAAACGTTCTTTTACCATGTGTTTGTCTTTGCCATGCTACGACAAAGTGCTGCATGCCGTATCAACAAGCCCATACACGCAACCTTATTGGCTTCATTCAATTTGCATCATGTAGCCTTTACCCTTTGTTGGGCACGGCCTGTCTGTGAGAACGGCAGCCCTGGCAGTCCGTGCAAGCAAGCATGCAAACACGCGACAGGAAAATCGGGTACTAGTGTGGCTCGGTTTATTACAACACGGGACTCTAACGAAGCGTTCCGATGAACTTCCGACTATGCTCACTTTACGGTGAATCATTCAGCGCAGCGTGCTGATCACCGTACATCAGCGCTGGATGGACTGGCGGTTCAGCACGCGCGCGCCAGTACTTGCTCCTTCTACTCGCATGTTTCGCACTGTTTTAGTTCAACGAATCCTCCGTAGTAACCCATGGCTGTACAGCCACAACAAAGACGGTCAACAATCTGAGGTTCGCGATGCCCAACTTAATCGCACGCCGCAAGAAAACTGTGGGTCGCAGGCACGCGGGTTCGTAGCGCTTAAACAAGTGACTGTGCGGCAACTCACCGTTTTCTTCGGCATTTTCACGGTAGAAGTAGCTTGCATGCCGTGCAAGTCGAGTCCATGACGCGCCAAGGCCTAAAATTCAAGAATTACAAATACATGAGCAGCATTGCTTCACGACACAAGAAGTGACTTCGGATGACATACCTTAATGTAGCTGGTCTTCGGGGTAGAAGGCAGAACGGTCGATGTTGTGTATAAACCACGGTATAAACTCTTTGGCCACGAAATCATTAAGCGATCTCGAGCAACGTGTACAGCAACAGTGTACAGCACAGCCTTTGGGGCAAACGGGGACGGGGACATGCCAAGGAATCGTTCCCTAGCTGCTTCAGCACCTATCTAGGGTCAGAGAGTACCTCCCTAAGG
>JABSTT010000435.1:0-12617 GCA_013339685.2 Hyalomma asiaticum | reverse complement strand
CGACCGCGGACAGCACGATATTGTACGCCAAGATCGCTACCGTCACAACCACGAAGGTTGAAACATGACAGTCGCTCTAGCTATATTTTCCTTGGACTTTCTTTATAAGAATAATGGCTACACTCCTGTTCTTTACCACTGGCATATCTGCTCGAGCTATCTGCATCTTGCAGAAAATGCACAAAAACAGGACACGCCTCTGAGACATATAGATCTCATTTAATGTACCATCATATGGCATCCATGCATATATGTTCCTCTGGGAGGCAAGACCGAAACTCGCACCTACAAGGTGAAGAACATCAGACTAAGATGAAGTCGTACTTTTTACGCGTGCCCCCTTTCAGAAGTATTCTTGTTGATCTTGCCATGGAAACTTCTTCACAGCTCTTCCACAAGGACGTACGTGACATTGTGGGATCGCATATGCCGTTTGCTGTCGCTGAACTGTGCAGCTCATTATGGCTTTGGCTGTCCATAACTTGCCTCATGTACATGGATGCATTATACAGGCAATTAAGTTTTCGATAAAGGGAGCTTCTATTTCATTCCTGCGAGCCTGACAATGGGAGTCAAGGTGTTAAAGTAATTTATTCAGGGAAGACCACCCAAGGTCTTGAGGCACCTTGATGACTATACTTCTGTATCATAGGGAGGACATGCATTGTTTAAACTTCCACTGAGTTCACTGTAAGTAGTAGAAAGAGACGGGGTTCCGTTCAGTGCGTAACAGAAATCCAACTCACTAAGATAGATGCCTCGACTGTGAGGTCAGTTCATCCTACATCCACAAACACTCAGTGATTTGTTCTTTAGTCCAGTGAGCCAGTGCACATGTTCTAATGCAGGAACCTGCAGGGAAGCCCAGAACCATTGAAAAAGGACCTAATGGAAGACAGCTGCCCCAGCTTTTTATTAAAAGGGTGACCCAGTTCTTGATGACAGGCACGGTCAAGCCATGGGTGCTTATCAGAATTTGTTGTGGGCTAGTTTGTTACACATAAGTGCATTCAAAGACGGGGAAAAGACGGGAACAGGGAATACACCAATTTACAGGACAATTGCTACATTCAACTAATCTGTATTGTGAAACACCTCGCGTACATATATACACACCAAAATCAAAGTGCATAGGCACTCTGCACATCACAGACACAGGTGTGTATATCATCAATAAAGGCCGACTAAAGCATCATATCTACAAAAGGTCACCGCCCCTGCCACTTTATGAAGGGAGTTGAACAGTGAAGCTGTATTAATTGCACTGAGGTGCTTGTCCCAAACAGGCTGTCCGTTATTCTTTCTTCCTTTCCTTGTCTTAACGTGCCTAATATAGCACTCTTGATTAATGTAGAGCTGTGGTTTATTAATGTGCACCTCAATCTAATTGCTTGTGCACTTCTTTCTCTCTTTTTTTGTATCCTGCGTTATATCTGTACGCAGATGTGGCTGCGGGGAATGAACCCGCAACTTCTACTCCTAGTACTGGTGGACCCAGAGCTAGGGGTGGCCTCACTCCCAAGACAGTTGCTAGGAGTCGTACAAGATGCATGTCATGAGAAAAAAAATTTGAGTATTTGCCTAGCTTTCTCAGCTCCCCCCCCCATTTGCTACCACCCACACACATGTGCTTCATCATCATCATCATCATCATCATCATCATCTTTTTTTGTCCAGTGGTATGTCATATAGTTGCTGGAAGGACTGCTTCCTTGAGGCTACCCTGAATACACCCTTAAGCTCAGGCTAAACACAAAAACAAGCTACGCACAAATGCATGCACACACACTCCCCACAGGCCTGAAGGCTTCCGTAACTCGCAAGGCTACACGCTGCCTGTGGGATCAGCCCACTTCACCAGCGTGACACCAGGCAGCACACACAAAAATGCCAGCAAACCTATAGGGTTGACCAAAAGCTGCTTCACTGTTGAAACTGCAATTCTTTGTCAAACAGTACAGCAGACATATCACTTTGGTGGGAGAAGCATGTTTCCTGTGTTTGATGTATTCTTCTTTACCTCACATCTGTGTTGCACTTGCCAGTTACCTTCAAAACCATGGGTAATCCACAATCAACTTGGAAGCGTGTTGCTTTCTCCCACACTCATAGTGAGAGCAATGCTGTAGAGTGTGGTATTAGAAAACATGCTGTGCAGATTGTGCATATATTCTAGCAAGAAAGTGACCTCAAAGTTCACTTGCAGAATATGGAGGATCCTCTCTCTTGGCGAAATTTCCCAGGTGTGGTGTACAAGATTCTTTGCACTGATTGCAAATTGGTATATCAATATATACCAATTTGCAATCAGAAAGCAGAAATTTCCGCAGGCATCTATGAAAGCCTGCAAAAATTTTGCAATAGCTTATCATGACCGTAAAATAACACTAGCAATAGGTCTTGTGGCACATTGGTTTACCACGTGTAGCCCTAAACTTTGTGTCACGTGTTCAGTGATACTTATAAAACCTTGTGCTCAGCCAACACATTACATTGTCAACAAGGAATTTACACAGATCCCAAAAATCATTATTTTGACTTTGGTCGTTGACCTGCTTATTATACAAGCTTTCTATTATGGCTTAATCAGTGGCACAGCTGGCTTACAAGCGTATGTCGTATAAGTACACTTACAAGTTATCAGCTCACCTTGTTAAGTAAGGTACGCAGCCACATACTAACCCAGGATTTAACAAATATCAGTAGTTCACTATTCCAAATTTTGCACAGAGCCAGTCTGCCTCAGCATTTATTTCAAACACAGATCAATGTAGAAACTTGCACATAATTTCACAGTTTTGCAATTTTTTAAATCAGTACAAGACATTCTTAAAAATGCTTGATGTCTTTGCCCAAGGATTCGGGAGGTGGAGAGTAAGAGTAAAATGATGGGTGGATAGGAAAATCCTTGATGGCAAGGTAACTTTTTAATAGTAAAATGAATGGATTTGACGTTGTTTAAAAAATTGGAGTAACCATTTAGACCCACTTAGCTGGAAATTAACTTACATGCAAGATCGTATCAATCTTGCTAGCATAAAGTGCTCCACAAGTAGAAGGACTACGTGTGGACCATTGATAATTTGTCCTCACCACTGCCCGCAATGTCCTGACCATATGACCATGCAATTATACCTGAAGATTATACTGTGCCGCTTCTTCCTTCTATTTACTGTGACATGGCTGTATTAAATACAAACATATCTGCCCTAATGAACATCTGTTGTGCTCGTACAGCCTTTCAGACTGGAAATGTTACAAGCTTTTTCTCACTGTTAAGATCTATTGTGGTCAAAATATAACTTGTGGCTGTGGACATTTGAGCAAACTATCGCAATATTGTTCAGCTCAGTTCAAACAGCAGGAACTGTTAAAACTAGCTAATCCATAAATGTTTCAGACTTTCATATAATACTCTCTTTATACTCATAACTTTCATACTTAGGTGCTCCAGCTAGGACTTTAAGAACTGGCTAAACTCAAATGCACCTGTTTACAGTTCATTTAATTGTACCAACATTTGTAGAACAAAATTGGTGCAGTACAACTGTGAATGAAGTAGCTGGCTCGGATATGAGCAGTCGTGAACCCTTACAGGAAAAAAGATGCTTTTCAAATATAACATTATATGGGTATTGTGTTTTGACAGTTTAATCTTACTCTTTTAAACAGATGCATTTGAACAAACTTGTAACGTTGGTATGGTTCACTACTTCAAAAAGTTTATATGTATTAGTACAGTTCCTAATATGATAGCTTGTTGTCAGCAATGATTGGTTCACATTATGACAAGGGTTAAATGTGTAAGAATTAAACCGTCATCATGGATTTATTCTCTCCCCTTTTTGAAGTTCAAAAAAAATTTTTTACCGAAAACTAAGCCCCCGTTTTTTTCTAAAGCCAATCTTCCATACATACTACCAACACAGAACAGAAATTAACAGCACAGAGGTCTCTGGTTGCTTGAAGTTTCCAATAACCACGCAGCTGTAACTGCTATCACATGAGTGACTGCATTTGCAATGATTCAAACGAGCACTTATCAAACGGACCAGCAACACGTATGGGTGTTCGCCTGTTTTTAAAGGGGTCCTGAACCACCCTCCGGGCTTGGTGGAAAAACATATTCTACGGCTTGCCTACGCCGTAATGAACATCTCAGCCAAATGCTGTAGTCATCCGCGAAGCGTAGCGTTCACAAGCGGAGCACAAAGCTTCCACTTCCTCAGGAGCCCTCAACTCAAAAAAGCGGCTTCTCCTCACGCTCCTTGTATATGCTCTGTTTCGTCATAGAGCATTTACAAAGAGCGTCGCTGCTACTGGCCGATGGCAGACACGCCCGCCGCACCTGTGTGCGGGCCCTTCGCAGCGCGCGTTTTTTAAAACCGTAAGCGCGTGCGTGCCGTGCGTGCCGTGCGCTCGCTTTTCCTTGCGTTGTGAGCCCCTATATAGGCAAAATAGTTGCTGGAAATATGTAAAATTTTATTTGTTAATGCGCAAGTCTCATAGAAGCCATTGGAAGGCGTCCGTAAACTACCTCGGCGTGGACGCGAACGGTGCGGTGCAAAAGTCACCATAAATATACTTTTCCAAGAAGCCAACAAATGCATGCCAGCAGCCTGTAATAAATCACAAATTATTCCCAATGTCGTGAAGAGGCACCAAACGCGACACCAAACTTTAATTAACAATCCATAAATGTTTCAGACTTTCATATAATACTCTCTTTATACTCATAACTTTCATACTTAGGTGCTCCAGCTAAGACTTTTAGAACTGGCTAAACTCAAATGCACCTGTTTACAGTTCATTTAATTGTACCAACATTTGTAGAACAAAATTGGTGCAGTACAACTGTGAATGAAGTAGCTGGCTCGGATATGAGCAGTCGTGAACCCTCACAGGAAAAAAAGATGCTTTTCAAATATAACATTTTATGTGCATTGTGTTTTGACAGTTTAATCTTACTCTTTTAAAACAGATGCATTTGAACAAACTTGTAAACGTTTGTATGGTTCACTACTTCAAATAGTTTATATGTATTATTACAGTTCCTATATGATAGCTGTGTTGTCAGCAATGATTGGGTTTACATTATGACAAGTTAAATGTGTAAGAAACCATCATCATGGATTTATTTCTCTCCCCTTTGAAGTTCAAAAATTTTTTACAGAAAACTAAGCCCCCTTTTTTTCTAAAGCCAATCTTCCATACATACTACCAACACAGAACAGAAATTACAGCACAGAGGTCCTCTGGTTGCTTGAAGTTTCCAATAACCACGCAGCTGTAACTGCTATCACATGAGTGACTGCATTTGCAATGATTCAAACGAGCACTTATCAAACGGACCAGCAACACGTATGGGTGTTCGCCTGTTTTTAAAGGGGTCCTGAACCACCCTCCGGGCTTGGTGGAAAAACATATTCTACGGCTTGCCTACGCCGTAATGAACATCTCAGCCAAATGCTGTAGTCATCCGCGAAGCGTAGCGTTCACAAGCGGAGCACAAAGCTTCCACTTCCTCAGGAGCCCTCAACTCAAAAAAGTGGCTTCTCCTCACGCTCCTTGTATATGCTCTGTTTCGTCATAGAGCATTTACAAAGAGCGTCGCTGCTACTGGCCGATGGCAGACACGCCCGCCGCACCTGTGTGCGGGCCCTTCGCAGCGCGCGTTTTTTAAAACCGTAAGCGCGTGCGTGCCGTGCGTGCCGTGCGTGCCGTGCGCTCGCTTTTCCTTGCGTTGTGAGCCCCTATATAGGCAAAATAGTTGCTGGAAATATGTAAAATTTTATTTGTTAATGCGCAAGTCTCATAGAAGCCATTGGAAGGCGTCCGTAAACTACCTCGGCGTGGACGCGAACGGTGCGGTGCAAAAGTCACCATAAATGTACTTTTCCAAGAAGCCAACAAATGCATGCCAGCAGCCTGTAATAAATCACAAATTATTCCCAATGTCGTGAAGAGGCACCAAACGCGACACCAAACTTTAATTAACAATTCATCAGTGATTGTAGATGGGTTTATTCCCTATGGTACTCCAATGCGCCACCTTCTAGTACTCGTACTCAATAACATGGCTAGAGTCGAACCCAAAATATTTCTTTTATAAGGTGGATTAAAGGACTAGGTCTGATTAGGGTATATTTGCGTGGCTTAGAACTCATTAAGGTGCATTAGGGTGGATTAAGACAGACTGAGGTGCATTAAGGTGGACTATGGCATATAGAGCGGATTACGCTAGACTTAGATTAGGGCGAATTAAGGATTACAGCAGATTAGGGTTGACTAAGGTTAATTAGTGTGGATTGAAATCATTAGGTCTGTAATGTTTGGCTTAATTTGGCGTAGCTTAATAGTCTGTGCTTATTGAGACTTGACTTAGCCTTAACTTAATCAGTCAGCACCTAATTAGAGTTACACTAATTAGGTTCGATCTAATTAACTTAAATATAATCACACATGACTTAATAAGCTGGGCTTCATTAGTCATTATATAATTATGCCTTGAGTTAATTAGTCCTCTCTTAATTATACATGACCTAATTAGTTTAGGCCTAGTTACGCTGTGCTTTGATATATTATCTTAATTAGGTATCGCTTGGTGAGTATTGCCTTAATCAGACCTGATTTAATCAGTGTTACCCTAATTACTCCTGAAATATTTAGTCTCAACTTAATGAGGCTTGACCTTTAAGTCTTAGCATAATTTACCTTGGATTAACAAGTGCTAGCTTAGGTTTGACTTAACTAGTAATAACCTAGCTATGCGTGGTTTAATTATAGTACTAGTTAATTAACCACGGTCCAATTAGAAGCTTGCTTACACTACACTTGTTCATATCACCTAAGTTAGGCTTCGCATAATTAGTCCTATCCCTATTAGACTTGGTTTAATTAGTATCGTGGCTTAGTTAACTGCAAATAATTAGTATCCACTTAATTAGGTGTCCCTTACTTGTCATAGCTCAATTAAGCTTGAATTAGCTCAGTTTGGCTTGGTTTGACTTAGTTGGAGTAGTCCTGTCTGAACTAGGCTCAATTAATTATTCCTAATTAGGCTCCTTCGAATTAGACTTAGCCTTACCTAACTAGTCCTAGGAAGCTTTGTTCTTACTACAGCGTGGCATTGTTATACTAGCATTACATAGCTTAAGCGGAGTTTTCTGCAAATTTCCCAGTTCACCAATAGCTCAAACAGTTTCACTGCTAAAAATTCACTAGTGTTTCACACATTAATTAATCCATTCCTTCTTTCCGCGTGTCATGCACCTTATTCCACATTAATCTGTCGGAAGGGTTCGAGTTGTGAAAGTCTTCCTTCAAGTCACAGTAGACACACGTTCGAGCAGACAGCAGGATTGTACCCGTCTACTAATCACTTAATCAACAATTAACTAACTTGGGGTTATGCTGGACAAGGTGGAGCAGCGTTGATAGTTGCACTGTTTGTCCTGACGCGTCTATGCGCAATATCGACGACAAGCAGCGCACGGACAAAGTATAGACGCACACCTGCCAGACCGAAACGTGTGTGACGAACGAAAACAAAGCGTCGGAGGATCGAAAAAAAAAAAATGCGGTGATCGCAGGGGCAGCGCGACCGAGCCCAGGCGCGGAGCGAGCAGGTGGCCACAAGCGCGCTGCGGACAAACAGTCCCTGTAGTCGCGCGCTTTTCGTCAGCCACTCTGACACGTCGCTGAAGTCTGGTGACATAACGCGGTGGGCTGGGCAACCTCCTTCGACACTGCTCCTAAGGAGCTCTGTACCCTCTGATTCGCAGAGTTGAGACAGGACTGGTAAGGGAGGTTTTACGGTCGCAATATCTTCGCTCCTAACAAACTGTTTTGAAAAATTCTTTCGGCTGTGAATTTCTGAGAAGCCTTCAATGCACACCCAGCCATTTTCAAAACCAAGCCCGAGTGGTGGTTCAGGACCCCTTTAAAGGTGCTAAGGTCCTTTCATCACATAGACGCAAAGTAACACGTGAAGTTATAGAAGCATTCCATATAAAAAGAATGGGAGACGCGTGTGTGAGTCAGCCATTGCTGTCATGTGCTGTTAAGTGACACTTAAATTACTGACTAGTTCACCCATTTCTGGTTATAACTCAGTTGTTTTGTTTCCTTCGTTTTCCAGAGTGTTCTTTCAAATAAATTTTTTCAGTTGCGAGACAGCGCTCGTCCTGTGTGTTTTATGCTCCTTGGTCTCAACCTTTTGCGCTGCTACAAGCATATGTTCCAACTAGCCAAATTTTCCATGCTATTGCAGAATTGTAGAAATTAATTAGCCTCTACACTGATGATGTAGTAAACTGCCAAGTTTGTTGGAAGGAAACTGCTGCCCAATTTCTGTGGGATCAATCTAGATAACCCCTCCTTGTTAATTTAATTCTGAGAATGTGATACAAAGTTTATTCTTGACATAAGCTGGTTTACTGTTTGCTTGGTGTACGGAACAGCAGCAAGAAATTTCACAGTCGCTTGACATTGTTGACATGCAATTGTCTTCAGCTGGGCAACCTTCCTCCTGGCATATTTGTCCAAGCATAAATGACAGCATGAAGGTGGATATATTAGAAACTTGTTAATTATTGCACATTATTGAAAGCTATACCCATCTATTTAGAGTATTGTGTTGTTCAAGGAATGTAACATAATCGTCATCATCAAGTTTAAATGTAAATACCAAACGAACTGCCCTGCCAATGCTTTTATTTAGTAGCCTACTAGTTTATTGATTGTTTCTTTTAGAAAGCTGTATAATGTTTTCCTTACATGAATTGCATTCCTAAAACTTCTGTCAGTCTTTTTCCTGTTTTAGAAATGCTGGCAAGCATTTCAGGGATGCGATTCTAGCAAGATTGGTAAATCTGCTAGTTTTCCACCAATTGTACACGCGGATCATCACCAGATGTCAAGCCTCTTCTTCAGGACTTCATTCTGAAGTGAAACACCCCCTACAGTCTGGGTAGAGTACTGGCACATAACGAAATTATGTTTCGTGCTCAGCACCTTCGATTCACCCCACGATGGGGGTTGTTAGAAAAATAATAAGGAAAAATTCTGAAAAAATAAAAGTAACAAAAAAACACAGCAAGTTTACAGTTGTACAGGGTAATGTCATATCAGAGCATAATAGTACAGAAAAGTGAACCACCTGGGTAATTAATGAAAATAGATTAAATGAAGTAGGTGCACACTGCATGGATATGTGTGTATGAGCCACAGGTGAGGAAG
The DNA here is from genome assembly GCA_013339685.2 of Hyalomma asiaticum. Lineage (NCBI taxonomy): Eukaryota > Metazoa > Arthropoda > Arachnida > Ixodida > Ixodidae > Hyalomma > Hyalomma asiaticum. The sequence continues at coordinate 3,377 of JABSTT010000435.1, read as the reverse complement.
AGAAAGAAATGCTCATGCCCACACTGGATTATATTTATATGAGACAGTCCATCTGAATTTAACTTCCAATGAACCAGGAGCCCACCTTGGTCAACTAGAAGAGCTCCAAACACTAGAAGGAAATCAAACAGTGCTATAGATGAAACACACACACACATGTTGTTACTGTCTTTTTAACCTCACATACGTCTCTTCCATTTCCCCATAAAGAAAGCGCACAGCTTAACGCAGTCATTGTAAGTGAAACCTACTTGTTAGGATATTGACAAAATGTGACCCAGTCAGTGTTGCCCCGACTCGACTCATGATACTGTACCTTTTTGTTGAGCAGAGGGCAGCCAAGTGCAAAAAATAGCCCTGCTCAAATCACACACACATGCTGCATGTTTTGGCACCATATTGTAATAGAAGTTTCTTCAGCATAAGCACATACCCAGATATTACATGGGAAGTTAATTATAACAAATGAAATAGTTATACTTTAGAGAGAGTACATATGCAAAATACCTTCTCTTACAGGTCTCTCTTTCTCTGTTGAGGCGACTGTCCTTATGTTCAAGGTGGAAAAACAAAGCCCTGCCCATTGGTTGCTAGAAAATTGACCTGCACAGGAGCAATTTCTTTATTATGCCTTTTACTGTTCTGAAGGAGGTTTGTGCTTCTTTCCAGTATTTTGCACAACATGGCTGGAACAGTACAAGTACACTTGCACCCCAGGCCTCATAAAGACACAGAAAAAAACAAGGCATAAACACTGGTTTATTTTCAGAGAAGTCAAGAACATTGCATTGTAGTTCGAGGCTGACAGTTATTGTGTAATTCATTCACAATATATATGAAGAAAAGCAGGTTTTCCTTACATGAATTGCATTCCTAAAACTTCTGTCAGTCTTTTTCCTGTTTTAGAAATGCTGGCAAGCATTTCAGGGATGCGATTCTAGCAAGATTGGTAAATCTGCTAGTTTTCCACCAATTGTACACGCGGATCATCACCAGATGTCAAGCCTCTTCTTCAGGACTTCATTCTGAAGTGAAACACCCCCTACAGTCTGGGTAGAGTACTGGCACATAACGAAATTATGTTTCGTGCTCAGCACCTTCGATTCACCCCACGATGGGGGTTGTTAGAAAAATAATAAGGAAAAATTCTGAAAAAATAAAAGTAACAAAAAAACACAGCAAGTTTACAGTTGTACAGGGTAATGTCATATCAGAGCATAATAGTACAGAAAAGTGAACCACCTGGGTAATTAATGAAAATAGATTAAATGAAGTAGGTGCACACTGCATGGATATGTGTGTATGAGCCACAGGTGAGGAAGAGAAAGAAATGCTCATGCCCACACTGGATTATATTTATATGAGACAGTCCATCTGAATTTAACTTCCAATGAACCAGGAGCCCACCTTGGTCAACTAGAAGAGCTCCAAACACTAGAAGGAAATCAAACAGTGCTATAGATGAAACACACACACACATGTTGTTACTGTCTTTTTAACCTCACATACGTCTCTTCCATTTCCCCATAAAGAAAGCGCACAGCTTAACGCAGTCATTGTAAGTGAAACCTACTTGTTAGGATATTGACAAAATGTGACCCAGTCAGTGTTGCCCCGACTCGACTCATGATACTGTACCTTTTTGTTGAGCAGAGGGCAGCCAAGTGCAAAAAATAGCCCTGCTCAAATCACACACACATGCTGCATGTTTTGGCACCATATTGTAATAGAAGTTTCTTCAGCATAAGCACATACCCAGATATTACATGGGAAGTTAATTATAACAAATGAAATAGTTATACTTTAGAGAGAGTACATATGCAAAATACCTTCTCTTACAGGTCTCTCTTTCTCTGTTGAGGCGACTGTCCTTATGTTCAAGGTGGAAAAACAAAGCCCTGCCCATTGGTTGCTAGAAAATTGACCTGCACAGGAGCAATTTCTTTATTATGCCTTTTACTGTTCTGAAGGAGGTTTGTGCTTCTTTCCAGTATTTTGCACAACATGGCTGGAACAGTACAAGTACACTTGCACCCCAGGCCTCATAAAGACACAGAAAAAAACAAGGCATAAACACTGGTTTATTTTCAGAGAAGTCAAGAACATTGCATTGTAGTTCGAGGCTGACAGTTATTGTGTAATTCATTCACAATATATATGAAGAAAAGCAGGTTTTCTTCATACGTATTGTGAATGAATTACAAGATTTATTGTTCCACAAACTGTTTCAGCAAGACAGCAAGAGCATAGATGCACTATTGATTTTTACAACATGGTAAAGCAATAACAGAATAACAAACATTGAAGACAGGCTGGTTACAGTCCACTTTGTAGCTGGTAGGAAGTAGGAAGTGGGTACATTAGTGTTAAAGAAAAGTACAGGTGGTTTTGGAAACGGTCGTACCTGATTACCCGGTTAACAACAGCTGGGCTTCGAGAAATAATTGCAAGTGCCAATTCGTTCAGCCAAGTGTCCTTAAATACACCAGGAACCCTCAGTAGATGAAGGACGGCAAAACAGTTGAACCCCGCTATAAGAGACATGTACCGGAAAGCAGTTTGCGTCTCTTATATGAGAGGTCTCTTATAAGCAGTGTAGGACAGTTTCATTTCACATGCGGCATCGCTCGCTTTCCTATTGTAGCCATCCTGCTTCGAGTTGTCGTCGCTTACCGAGGGATGGTGCCACGTCCCACCTTATTGTTTTCTATGGGGCTGGGTTGGTGGGGTGTCGGGTGGTAGTGTGTGCATGCGCACATGTGTGTTGCAAGCAGCAACCGCAAGGATCGCCAGCTGCCACCCTCAGAAGGAGGGAGAGGGTCGGGCAGGAGGTTTTCGGCTCATGCGGCACGCATCTTTCTAGAGGAGGCGTTGGCTTGACAAAGAGCGTAGGGCTGATCGCTGCGTTCACAGCATTCGCTGTGCACTTGGCTTATTTTTTTGGCTTGTGGATACAAAGCATGTCATGCGTTTTTATTGGAAGCTTTGTGCGAAGAGTTCACACCAAGCGCTCGTGGTATTCTTGGCTCCTTCAGGTGCCTGTGAAGTGCACGTGCGGTCGTTCTCGTTCCCTTGGCGGTAAGCTTGAAGTGCTCATTGGCGATGCGTATCCGTCTCAGGGCCTTTATTATCATTGTTTTATAGCTGACTGACGTACTATACGTTTGCTGAGGTTATAATAAACTGGGAATGCGAATGCCTGTTGTTTCCTTTTCTTTCCCAAGATTGGCGCAAGTTGAATTAGCGGTCGATGGCACTGCAATTAGGTTAGAATATCTCTTACAAGCGATGCTATTGACTGAAATTCACTAATGGCTTGTCCTTTACAATCGATTGTCTTCTATATCTGGCGTCTCTTACGAAAGAGGTCAAATTAA